>APFE031269655.1:0-17509 GCA_000404065.3 Pinus taeda | reverse complement strand
ATTTAAATTCAAAATTAAAATGTTTTAATACATGTAATATATAGTTATAAGTATGCTCTAAATTTGTTTTTTTTAGCTAAGAGCTCATCTATATACTTTACAAAATTGACATACCTAAAAAACAAATCTGCAATGTCATATACTTTACAAAATTGACATACCTAAAAAAACAAAATTTACATGTCATGCAATCTGCGATGTCAATTCATTTAGCTCTAAAGAGTAAGGTAGTGTCTGATTTGGCTATTGATTTTTAAATCTTTTTTCACTAATTTAATCCCCTAATAAAGGGCATAAGCTTCAACTTGGTCATTTAGCTCTAAAGAATAGGGTAGTGTCTCATTTGGCCATTGATTTTTAAATCTTTTCACTAATTTAATCTCCTAGTAGAGGGCATAAGTGGCCATTGATTTTTAAATCTTTTTTCACGAATTTAATCCCGTAATAGAGGGCATAAGCTTCAACTTGGTCATTTGTCATGCATCCTAAGCCCCCCTAAGCCCGATGAATATTCTCCAACTTTAACTTACAAAATTGACATACCTAGAAAACAAATTTACATGTCATGCAATTTGCAATGTCAATTCATTTAGCTCTAAAGAGTAGGGTAGTGTCACATTTGGCCATTGATTTTTAAATATTTTTCACTAATTTAATCCCCTAATAGAGGGCATAAGCTTCAATGATGAATATTCTCCAACATAGAACACCCATTTGCCCCTTTTGTCAATCCCTAAAATTAATAAAATTTTAATAAAATATCTTATAATATGATATTCTCCAAACAAAAACACCCATCCTCCCCTTTTTGTCATCTCTAAAATTAATAAAATTTTAATAAAATATCTTTAATATATATTTTAAATTCAAATTTAATTTGTTATCCTCCCCTTTGTCATCCCTAAATTAATAAAATTTTATAAAATATTTAATATATTTTTAAATTCAAATTTAATTTGTCATCCCTAATAAATTAATAAATTTATAAAAATATCTTATAATATATTTTTAAATTCAAATTTAAAAACATTTCCAACCAAAATATCTATACCATAAACTTAAAATTTAGCTTTTAATAATTCATAGTACAAAAAAATATTATCACTAATTCAAAATTTATATTTTAAACTACTTTTAAGATTTAAAATTGGTATTTTGTATTATTTATTATAATGGGTTATCGCTAATGTGCTTTTTTTAAGCAAACATTTATTAATTATTTGTAAAACCAAAATTGTTTCATAGTTCAAAAGTCTAAATATTTCTACCCTTTGAGAGTGTTTATGACCTTTTCATTGTGAGTTGGAGGTCATCAAGTGAAATTTTACCCTAGCTACATTTTTGTTCAACAATACATATCACCCCCATATATTGGTTGAACCCCCTCTAGTATGACCCATATCTAAAATCCATTCCACAGTTTCATGGGCTTTTTCAATGTTCGAGAGACATCCGTTTTCTCTTGCAATATCTTGCATATCTAAAACCCATTCCATAGTTTCATGGGCTTTTTCAATGTTCGAGAGACATCCCTTTTCTCCTGCAATATCTTGTTTTGTTTGGTGTGCAATCTTTCCATATGCTTATAATATGTTGTTCCTCAACAAGCCTTAGCTCTTTGCCTTGTCATGGTCTTGTAGTGACTGAGAATTTTATTCTTCCTGAGCAAAAACTGAACAATTGGTTTGTGGGGAGGATGCTAAAGGAGGGGACGAATTCTAGGTTGTAGGGAGAAGAATTCCAAAAAATTGTCATCATTGTTAAGCAAAAACTAAACAATTGGTTTGTGGGGAGGATGCCAAAGGAGGGGACGAATTCTAGGTTGTAAGGAGAAGAATTCCAAAAACTTGCCATCCTGGTGTTCACAAGCTCAAGGCGTAATGAATTGTCTATGAGTTTTATTTATATGTGGGAAGTCCCACATTAAGATACAAACTAAAGCAAGATATTTTTTTTAATATTTAAGATTACATCAAATGGGATTAAGTAGAGTTTTGTGAAATTGATGCTCCATTTATGAATTTGGCGTTAAGTTTCACTATATGGATTTTGTAAAAACCTTAAGTTCTTGTTTGTGGTAATGGTCAAATATCAAAAGGATTTTGTTTTTCTCTATCTATGGGGCATGCTTGTCATGATCATCTAATGGGAACATGTATAGTTGTCTATTTGATTAAATAGGATATTATGTGAAGGTAATAGTAATTATGTCAAACACATTGTACTTATTGTACCTCGATAAAGAGTAGGCAAGGGAATGGTTGTATAGCGTTATGTATATAAAAGCATTTTATAAAGCTTTAAGTCTAAATCATTGTTGAATTTGAGTTAGTTAAACACATTGTACTTATTGTACCTCGATAAAGAGTAGGCAAGGGAATGGTTGTATAGCGTTATGTATATAAAAGCATTTTATAAAGCTTTGAGTCTAAATCATTGTTGAATTTGAGTTAGTTAAAATTACTAGTTTAGAAGGTAAGTTAACATCCCTAATATAAAAATGGAAGAAGGGGTAAATATTTAGGCAACAAGAACACCTTTTATGCTTAAGGTTAAGTTTGCAAGTTATGGACAAAACTCTAATAACTTAGCAGTTCCAAATTATTGCTTATTATGAATCAATTTTGTTCCAAAGCTCATTTTGGGAGACTGTAACTTAACAAGTACAAAGCTATGCTTGATTCCTCAACTATACCAACTCAAAATTTAAAACATCATGTAATACATTGTGCAAAGCTATGTTTGATTCCTCAACTATACCAACTCAAAATCTAAAACATCATGTAAAACATTGTACTCCTTGATAAGAAAGCTGGAAAGAATGAAGTGAATGGCAAAATAATGGTATTAAATATAAAGAGTCTATAACGTAGACATATTTTTGTTCAAGCACAAGTGCACTCACATAAACTAAACATATTTTTTGTGATTCACAAGTGTGTGTGTGTATATATATATATATATATATATATAGAGAGAGAGAGAGAGAGAGAGAGAGAGACCACTCAAATCCTTGATTAGGTTATTTTTCTATTTCTCAAGTGATAGAAAAGTAACTAGATAAAGGTTCACTCATAGGCTATTTTCTCCCTTCTCTTACCAAAAAAATGAAAAACATCTTCATAAATTCACCCTTTCATAATTTAATTTTGCATTTTTTGAATTTGATATTCACACTTTTAAAACACTATTTTTCTTTAAAATAAATCCAAATTTAATGAAATAGTCATATATGTTATATGTTGATGCTTATGCACTCATCAATATGCTTTATTTTTCTATCTTGATTGTTTGTGATCTAATCCTTTTATTCATAAACTTAATTTTTCTATTACAACTTGTGGAAACCACTACAAATCCTTAATGCTATTTTCCTATTTCGTGATAGCAAAATAAAAAGTGAAAACATCTTCCTAGATTCACCTTTGAAAACACTAATTTTGACCATGTTTAGAGAGCCTTAGTTTAAAATAAATTCAAATTTAATGAAATAGTCATATATGTTACGTGTTGATGCTTATACACTTAATCACTTGAGAATATCAATATGCTTTATTTTTCTATTTTGATTTGTTAACTAATCCTTTTATTCATAAACATTAAAATGATAATATGCAAATAGGCTTTAACCCAAACCCTAACCTTATTCATTAAGAGTCATCGTCAGTGGTCATACAAAAGTTTGCATGATCTTTCTCAGGACTTGGTCCTTGTTAGAGCTTGTTGTCGCATAAGAAAGTTGGATGACCTCCTACAGTTACCCTTTACAATTAGTGTAAAATAACATTAGGATGGTGTCACAATCTCTCTCTCTCTCTTCTTTTTGATATGTTGACCTCTAGTTGAATCTCATTAGTTTTATACATTTTATCATATTTCTAGTGAAAAGATTTAGTGACAAATTTTATTGAAGTCGGTCATTAACTTTGCTTAGCTTTGTTTTCAAAGAGATCCTTTGAGAATCACATTAAATAATTTAATGCAAGATTGCTTCCGAAAGCCATGTGTTGAATTGACCTCTACCATCTTTTTTTATTTATAATTTTTTTTATTAATGATAATTCAATAAATATCTAATTTAGAAGAAAATTGAATTCTTAGAACTACCAATAGAAGCTTATTTATAAATGAATTTATCCTCATTTCTTGAATGCGCACAAGGAAGATGGAATTAACACCCAAATATATACCCTATATGCCAAATCTCCTAATTTATACTTTATTAGATGACTACCTAAAATGGACTTAAATTTCCTTACATAGTTCTAGAAGTAACGATATGGAAGGCCATCCCCTTATAAAAGGTATGGAAAAAGATGAATTGATGTTCCATCAACTACATGCATTTATAAGAATGAAGGAGATAAACTAAAATTCAAATAAAGGTTAAATGATAAAATTCGTAAGGAAGAAGAATATAGAAAGTTGATTTGCTTCCACAGACAAGAGTTTGCTTTTAAGTTGATTTCTAAGGCATGAGATTTCAAATTTCTAATAAGTTGGAGTAAACTACAAAATTTATAAGTTAGGCTCAAGAAAATTCGTTTGAAGAATGATAACTTGGGAAGAGGTTGGCAAATGAGCAAGAGGATTAGAGTGAGAGTTGAAGGTAAGCCTTGTCTAAGCAAGAGTTGATATGATTTATATGTTGTAATAATATTAAAGTTGATGAGAATCCCCCAATTGGGACATTATTGAGTGCATTGATGTTGATGTTGATCCTCTTACTACAAGTTCTCAGAAGACCCTTAATAACCATCAAGGTATAAATTTGACCAACATGATTATCAAGTCAAGGTATAAATTTGACCAACATGATCATCAAGGTATAAATTTGACCAACACTGCTACTCGTCAAGTAATTCTTTTATGACGAGTTTCCTTTTGAAATTGCCAATGCTACCTGCACATGACGTTTGATTTTAATTTTCACTCATCATATAGAAATCATGTGTTATATGCTTTTGCTATTTTTTGTTGTAAACGTAAATGCATCTTTTTGTTAATATACGTTTTGTGTTTTCTAGTCAGTATTTTTTTTTTTAAATTCTAGCTTGACCATAAAATAAGCTCCAACGAGGTGATATCATATATGTATATATTTTATATTACTTTAAAAAGATCAAACATATTCAACCATGTTCATTCTTAATGCCAAACTAGCCAATGATTTGGTGCAATCACGTATCGTCACTATTTACATAATTTCAAAGGTTTTACACGCTATGCTAAACCATTCTTGAAAAGTTTTCAAGTAGCTTGGTCAAAATCATTAACTATAATGTAATTTAAAGAGGGACAATTGATCTTTGTTTATTTCAATTTGATGAGTTGGAGTTAAGAAGAACCTTATAAATAATAAAACAAGTTTGGGTCCACATTTAAATAAGAATTGGGGAGGATTCTAACATTTCAAGCAATAATAATATGTAGGCATGGATTATAAAGAATTCATAATCTATTGAAAATGCAACAAGAAAATCTAGTTTATCTAGTTTTGACTTTGCCTTTTTCAAACTAGACAAGCAAATCTAGTTTATCTAGTTTTAAGGTCAAACTAGATTAAAATTCAAATTTCTATTTCAGTGGGAGGTAGTTAATTGAGGTGGCATGGCACTTGTCACTCAGTTAACTCAGTGGGAAGTTTGAGTTCAATTCTATATGATTGATTACTAGTTTGTAGCAATCTATTTTAGTTAATTTTAGTTATTGTCATTTTAATTAATTCTAATTGTCAGAAGAACTAGTGGAGGTCAAGTTGTGAAGGTGGAACTTCAACCACACTCAGTGATAAACCAATTAACTAATCAATCAACCCAAAATAATTATTCCATGCAGAGAGTTTGAGTTACCCAGTTGAGATGGAGATTCCAAAGTAGTGTATTCTCAGTTGTAGCATATTCCCATGTGTACTAGTGGTGCATGCAGTTAGAGTTTGACCCAAGGGTATTGCACAATTCCTTGGTGTGAAATTCCTAAAAAATAGGAGCAATTTCCCAAGGGAAAAACACAAGGAAATAAGAGCTCGGGAAGGCTTGAAATTGGCTAAGTGTTGACCAGGTTCCGTGAGTCAAGTAGAGGGATAGACTATACACTTGCAGGGTGTGTTCAAGCTTAAGCATGCATTGTATTTTTCTATATTATTTGATTAATGCAATATAGATAGTAAGGGGTTTTGAGCAGTTGCTTTCCCCTAGATAAATCTTTGTGCATGTGTGATGTTTCCTTTTGCATGTCTATGATTTGTGTTCTAGATTGTGAATTAACTTTCGTAGATCAATAGAGTAGCTACGAGTCTTGTGATTTAGTAAATTTCATGAGTTTTGAATATACACATTAATTTCTACATAATCTTAGGATAAGGAAGAAGAAATAGAGCTTTCTAGTGGACACACGAACACTTAAAAGGAACAAACCTAGTTGTGTTTAGATTGTGTGAATGTATCTAAAGCATAATAGCCTTGATAACCACACATTTAAGATTTCGATATGCAACCACAAAATAGATTTGTTTCTTATCAAATTAATAAATAGACCCATTTTATAAAAACAGATATCTGCAAGCACTAAAGAAATTACATAGACCTCTCAAATTCAAACGAAAAACAATTGTTTTACCTACATAAACAAAAAAATCAGTTAGTGCTTTATATAGAATATCAATGGCTCATGGGTGTGGACATATGCAAACACACAAAAACTTAAAAGGAACAAACCTAGTTGTATTTAGATTGTGTGAATGTATCTAAAGCATAATAGCCTTGATAGCCACACATTTAAGATTTCCATGTGCAACCACAAAATAGATTTGTTTCCTATCAAATTAATAAATAAACCCATTTTATAAAAACTGATATCTATCACCTATGTGCAAGCACTAAAGAAATTACATAGACCTCTCAAAATCAAACGAAAAACAATCATTTTACCTACATAAACAAAAAAATCAGTTAGTGCTTTATATAGAATATCAATGGCTCATGGGTGTGGACATGTTGTGTGGAGTCTCAACCTTTAAGTTTTAGCCTTCAATTTTCATGATTTATGGTGTGACTAAATTACACCATAATATATAACTCATATATCAAATTGACGGTTAGAAAAATTAAATAACCTTCATTAGTGATGTGCACATTTTTAAATGGTCAATATTTGATGATTAAATAAGAAAAATATGGGTGAATACTCGTCAAATTTAACCCATGACCATGGCCAACCTCCTCCTACAATTGGCATGTTTACTATTTAGTATAGGGTTATATTTATAGTCTTATACATTGAATTAGGAAATCTACAATTTCCCATGACCAACCTCCTTCTACAATTGGCATATTTACTATTTAGTATAGGTTTATATTTATGAATTAGGAAATCTACAATTTTTTTTAGATAACCTAAACTAGGTGGTGTTGCATTCATGCATATCCATGTAAATGTATTTTTGATCTATAAATATAAAAAATAAGTCTTGCATTTGTATTTATGTCATGTTGATTAAAATTCTTAAAAGCACCACCATATCAAGTGCCTAGCTTGATCTCTATAACAATCTTCATCTCATGGGTGTTGGATTTTTCTCATCATTATATGCCATAACTTAACATAGTTTTGGCTATTTTTTCTTATATATCCACAACTACATTAGTTTTCTAAACCTTTAAAAATTAATTTCCTAAATCTAAATCACCAAATAATTTTTTAATTAAAAGCTCAACTCACATCCTTTCCGGCCTTTCAATTCAAAAAAATTAGGGCTAACTTGATCTCTATAACCATCTTTATCTCACAGGTGTTAGATTTTTCTCATCATTATATGCCATAAATGTAACATAGTCTTGGCTATTTTTTTATTTGAAATTATTTTTTAAGGTTTAGAAAACTAATGTGGTTGTAGATATATAAGAATAAAGCTAAATCCCTTCAAATCAAAAAATTTAGTTTTCGTACCTTTTGAACCTATATTTCACACCCACCCAATTTCACGTTTTGGAAACATTAAATTTTGAACTTCTACCACATATATGGTTAATGCAATTTTCGAAATAAATACACATTCTGTGCTTGTGCAGATAGCTTCTACCACATATATATGATACGATATCTGGTTATTGCAATTTTCGAAACAAAATTTATACACATTCTTTGCGTATGCAGATAATGGCTGAAAAGCCAAAAAGCGCCGTTGCCGGGGATCGAACCCGGGTCACTCGCGTGACAGGCGGGAACACTCACCACTATACTACAACGACATACATATTGTTTGAAAATTAATCATTACACTTTGTAAACGTTGGTTTACAAAATCCAAATAATCACCACCATAGTACGATAAATTATTTTTTTTGGGTTCAAAATCCCTTAAAAACGTGCCTAGAAAATTATAATTTTCAAAAACATAGTATTAACCATGTAAACCTTTATTTTTAGGAAGGCAAAAAGGGCGGTAAAATTTGATATAAGTTGTAAAAGGTAAACATGCCCATGAAAACATATAATATTATTGCAACATTGAATATGGAAATGGTTCATCAATTTACATGGTTATTGTGAACACTTATTTATTGATTTGAGAGGCTCATTCTATAGTCCAATACGATGTGTAACGTTGTTCGCTTGTGATCAATGAAAAAACTAAAAATAAAAATAAATAACTAATTATACAAAACATTTAAATGATGTTGGCTCATAAAAACATTTACACGTTCATGTTAGATCCATATTTAAGATGGATCTATGCTGGTTTTATAGATTTTCTTTAAATGTGAGTGATCAGTTCATGGTTTTGTTGCTTATAATTCCTCCAAAGTATGATAAAGTTCTATGAGCATGAGCATTGTATATGGAACTTTGATGTACCTTTGACAAAATCATGAACATGAGGAATTGTACCTAGGTGAATTTGTAGTATGTATGTATCTTGATTTGTCTCATCATAGTTGTTCGACGAAAATGAGTGTCAGGAGAAAGTGAAAATAGAGTCATGTATAATTCTAGAAGATCAAGGGTCTTTGGCCTTACTCAATGGAAAATTGCTATTGAATCAATGAAAGTTGACATGGTCATTCAACCCATCAAACATACATACTAATCAATGGGATCTTGCATATGCCCTCAATTTGTTGCGACCGAAAGTCAAGGTAGCTGTGAGGAACAGAGAGCCTAACACTTCGAGGAGTTTGATAACTCTTGTTGTGGAAAGGATAAGGACTAAGACGGACCTATGAGATCAATTATGAATTTCTCTTTGAAGGCAGGTTAATGAAGAAAATAGTGGGAGGAGGGGTGTTGGGCCTAAAGGGACATCATGATTGGCAGATGCACCATCTTGGGATTGGGCTAAACCTAAGTGTGACACTTCTTATTTTTGCATGGTAAAGCATTTAATATGGTTTTGCCTCATCGTGGCTTATGTACATAGTTAATGTTTTATGTTGTCCTTTCTCACTTATTCTATATAAAAAAGAGGAAAGAGCCTTAGTCATTAATTAGATGTATTTTTTTTATTATCTTTTTTTCTTTTTGTTTTGGAGATTTTATAGAGTGTAAAATTTAGAGTTTATGTTAATAATAGGGATGAGTTTTGGTTTTATCACTTGCGTGATGCATAAGAAGGTCTAAATTGTGTGTGATCTAAACCCTAAACAAACAACATGGAGTGCTAGAGGAGTAAAAGAGTCTTGGAGCTTGGTATGAAACTTAGTTTGAAGAAGACTTGGAGATTAGGTTTATGTAATTGTAATATTCCATTGTAACATAATCTAGAGGTTTTAGTGCTTGTGAATTCCAAGAGAAGAAGACCTAGGGATTGTGGGATGCAAAGCATAGGATGAATAAGAAGTTTGGAAGCTAGTGCTAGGATTTCTCTCCTTATAATCATATGATATAAGAAATCATATTGTTTTAGTAATGTAAACCCTAATGTAAGACATGAGCATTAGAGGAGTGAAGAAGATCAAAAGTTTATGTGATGCAAGCTTGGAGAATCTCTTAGAAGACTTGTATGATGCAAGTAGTAGATCAAGGATGGATTTGTTGGTTTTCATGTCAACTTGTAGTTAAGCCTTTGGAGTAGCTAGGAGTAGCTTGGTGGGATGTATTGCTAGTTAATGATTGTTGGTTAGGGCTTATTGTTGATGGTGGATGCCCTAACTAGGGTTTGGATGCAATTGGAGTTTCCTAGCCTAGGATAAGTAGATAGGACATGTTTCATTGGATCGTGATGACTTAATGGAATGTACTTCAATTTTCATTATGTTGAAATATGAAGTGTACCTTTGTTGTCCAAATATTGTGCATTGCATGTCTAAAAAATCAAACTTAGCTTCTCATGTTTATGAGTAACTTCTAGGGATATTTGTTGTGTTAATTTATCATGAACAATTAGCAAACCTATGAAGTGATTTAACAAGCTAAGATGGAACTAAAGGCATGGATTTAGGGTTGCCATAAATATGTTGTCATAAAGTATTTTTCAAATCTGATTTGTAAAGGGGACTAAGCTCTCAACATTGTGAATATTCTCCCATTGAAGTGCATTATTTTGATGGTTGTTTTATTGAGCTACCTAGTTATTTTGGTTGGACATAAGTAAAATATATGTTGTAATTAATTTTAGATTCAACCACAAGGCTAGCAAGAAACAAATCTAAAGAACCTCAAGTATTGAGATAAATTTTTCTAAATTTGTTTTACGAAATTCTTGAAATTTCCACAATAAATTGGTGCACATTGCATCCATATGTGATCCTACAATATGTGGAATAGTAACCTTGCCTCATGTAGTTGTAGATGATAGTAATGGAACAACATTTTCCTAAGTAACTTCCAAAAGAGACCCTTATTTGTCCTTTACATATATTGTGGTCATATAATCCCATATTTCCATTTAAAAAAAATATGTTTCTAGATGAGTCTCTTCATGAATCCGATAAACACAGAGAAAATGTTGTCGTTATAAGAAGAGCTTCGGCATAAATCACATGAGAAAGACCTTTGTCGACGCGTTTCGAACCAACTAGTGTGGCTCATCGTGAGGACAAGTTGAAGCAACAGATCTGGCCTAGCAAGTTAAATAGACTGAGCAGAGACTCCAACGGCTACATAACGACTATTTTTGACTCTAGGACCCAGGCCAAAATTATATTAATAAATTTAATATTATTATTATTTTTAGCAACAAAAGGTAATGCTCCTGTAAAAAAATTCACCTTTAAGTATTGAGAAAACACAAGGTTAGAGATACGCAATCAATTATAGTTGGAAGAAGCCTTCATTTGCTGTAAGAACAAGATACACACACATTGTAATTTGCTGTCCATGTATAGAGAAATTCAGTCCCATGGGAACTTACAAATTTTTATGTGAAAGAGAGCTTACAGCTAGCCTTGGTATGAAACAATGTTGCAATTATTGACTGAAACACATGCCCTAGGTTGTCAAAATTAGGGTTTTTGTAGTTTTAACATTACGCCTTAGATTAGAAATGGATGCTGAGTTGAATGTAGTAAACTGATTTAGCTTCATTGAATATACCTCCCAGATTGGGTAGGTGCATGCTTGCTAAATCGTGATATGAGAAGCATTTATCAAACAAAATGCTTTTATGAGATCAAATACCATTGTTGAATATGTTAAACAAATTTCGTTTGTAAATTCTGCATTGTAGACCTCTATTGATAAGATCTCTATTGATAAGATATGAGGATAACACACCTTTTTGGGCTTTGGTTTTAATTTTATGTATATTTGGATTAAATAATAATAAATATCCAGTATGAAGGTTCTATTTGCAAAAACAATAATAGGTACTGCCTTCTCTTCATTGTTTACTTCTCACAAAGGGTTGTATGTTTCTATGCCTATCTTGTACAGATATATTTTTTATGCTTTACCTACGTAACATAAAATTCTGTGTAAAAACCCCCAATAAAATAAATTAGTCAAGCCAGAAGCTATTTGCAAAACAAACATGGTATAATTTATTAATTATTATCCTGGTTTCAATAGTTGCAGATTGTATTCTCCTTGAAGTTATCAATAATGTTAGAATTACTGCATTTAGGTATTTGTATTATTGATTTGCTGGCAATTCCATCCTTAGCTGTCTTCTCATCAGGAAAAGTTGCAACCTAGATTGGCATTTAGAACTGAATATATATATTTTTATTTATTGTTTGATTTATAGTCTCTGGTTTGATAGTTAGTTTTACATAATTCTTCATTTCAGGATTCTACAATGTTATATTCTAGATTTCGCTAGTCCCCATTTTAATTAGGCTCTATTTACATTATATTCATATTGTCAAGTATATGTGTGCTTGGGTGTGGAAAACGGTCTCAGACAAGGTAGCTAATAGTGGGAATGACAGGTTGTCATATCTAGTGCTTTTCTCTACATTCGTGATGGCTTTGCTTCTGTGAAAAGGAGCACTTTTCTTCAGGTACTTGCAAACTCAATTTCAACTTTCATGTGTACTTTTATAATAAATAATTCCCCTTTATTTCTCATCAATGAACATTTCTTTTCTTCTCATCTGACTGTTGACAACCCACTGCCTTGGATTTCAACAGGAAACTATTGTTACAATGGAAATGGTGGGTGCTATAATTGGAGCAGCAATAAATGAATGGATTAGTGATTCCTATGGATGCAAGTTCGCAATAGTTATAGCTGATTTATTTTTTATTGTTGGAACAATTGCTATGGCTGCTCCTCCGGATCCATATGTTCTCATAATTGGCAGGTTGTTGGCGGGGCTAGCTTTTGGTATTGCATCACTTACTGCTCCTATTTATATTGCAGAAGGTTCACCTTCTAAAATAAAGGAAGCACTAGTGAGTACAAATACGCTCATGACTACTATGGGCCAGTGCCTATCATATATTGTGAATCTAACAATTACTGAGGTAAGAAGCCTTGTTATTGTTTGTCAAATTGTCTATTGATTTGTCATTGGCTGCACAAAGTAGCATGAAACAAGTGCCTTAAGAATTAGTGGGTATCCCTATCATTTATCGAACAAATTCTGTATCAAATATTCAGATCATAGTCTGCATTTCTCCTCTAGCTGCTGAAATATTTCTAAACCACATAATTTGCCTAGCCCAAATTCTTTGCAAATTTGCTTCATTTTCTCAGTTATGATTTAAGGGACACCTTGATGCTTGCATGTTTTTTGGAGTAAAGGCAGTGTTCATTGGAGGATACTTTAATCACTTGAATATGTTTTTTTGCTTTGTATGTGTCAGGGACATCACAGTGGATGCTAGGTGCGACAAGGTTACCAATCCTCTTACAACTTGTATTGATGTTATTCTTGCCAGAATCTCCACACTGGTTCCTTATGAAGGCTTAGTTAGTCTGCATACAATTTCTGTTTTTAATCAAATGTAAAGACACTTCTTTAAATGGACCTACAACTTATTCATGTTTTATTTCAACACAGAAAAATCAAGTTAAGGGTGTTGCAGTTCTAGAACAGATATATGATGTTAAAATTCCAATAGCAGGTTCATATTGCAGCATCTGGAAATTATTATCCTAATTGATAATTTTATTTAACAATTTATTTGCAGTTTGCTACAACAAATACTGAATAAATCACACTGTAACCTTCACAAATAAAAACTGCGGAAAATAAATAGTGCTGGAACTAAGAAAATACTAGCACACACACATAAAATTTACATTGTTGTTTTTGGACAAAAGTCCCAGGAAAAATCCAATGCAGGAAAACCAGTGCAGCAGATGAGGGTTTTATTTTATTATGCAGTAGTGAAAATTTGAGTACATCTATGATGCCCAACTAGCAATCCAAACAACAAGAATATCTGGGAAAAATTATTGAAGGGAATTACCCTACCGCCACAAGAAATCTCGACACAACCTACCTTCAGAAAACTTGGTCTCCTGGACTTCTGCATTATCCTTTGCGTTGCTATGCGTAGTCTCTATGACGTCACACCTCCAACCAGTCTATGATGCAGTCATTCTACCTGCCTTTGCTCCATGAACCATGCTTTCCTCAGCTAAATCGAACTGTCAATCTGAAGCAAATACGAAGTCCTCTACGCCGCCTCATTGGGAATAACTCGGCCATCTTGTTGCTGCCTCTCCAGATCTAGAAAACTTCCTCCGGACTCACTATCCCTACCCATCGCTCATTGCTTCGATCTCTGGCTCTCCGACAGATGACTGCTGCTATTGTGGAAATTGATTTGCAAAGGAAATTGAATTTCAAGTGTTCTCAAGTGTGTTCTCCAAGTGCCCATCGACTTCCTCTTATAATCCACTGTTGGAGCACCAACGACCAAGATTAAAACTTAATCGATGGCTAGGATCATTTTGGAATCGATTTGTGTGAGTTTCTAGATGATTCTCACCTTGACTTAATTAATACTGATTAATTAACCAATTTTCCTGAGTTTAGACTTAGAAAAGTCACTTCTAGGTGGAATTTCCAGAAAGGATTTTTGAGTCTTGGAGACTTCATGTATTCTAACCTCTCCACCAAATTTCGTGGCTAGAACCACTGTTGATAATATCGGTTATATATCGGCAATATTCGAAAATATCGCGATATTTTCGGCAAAACGATATATCACCGAGAAAATATCTCGATATTTTTGGCAAAAAGATATATCGCTGAGAACATATCACAATATTTTCTGTTTTGAAAATATCACGATATTTTCAAAATATCGGCAAAATATCACGATATTTTGAAAATATCGGCTATGTTTAAAAATTTGAATTTTTATTATTTTTTATTTTTTTATTTTTATTTATTATTATATTTTATTTATTTATATTTATTTTTTATTTATATTTTTATATTTTTTTATATTTATATATTATATTTTTTATGCTTGCGGATATTTGTTGATATTTTGCCAATATTGTCGATAAGATGTTTTCTGGACCCTCGCCAATATTTTTCCGATACCAATATTATCAACACTGGCTAGAACACATCCGATGCTACAAAAACTTACATATGACCCTAATTCTTTGAGGAGTGAGATCGAAAAGTTATCATATGTTGTTGAAAAAGACCTTAATGGGAGGGATTCCAGTGGAAATATATCATAAGAACTTAATGGGAGGTATTCCAATGGAAATATATCATACCTAGACTTGTTCAAGTCCAAAGAAGTAAGACATGCTTTATTTACTGGAGTGGGTTTTTAGGTATACAGCTACAAAGACTTTGTATCTTATTCATAATTGATGTGCCTTCTAGTCATTTTTAATTATTTTGATCATGGCATGCATCATGAATGGATGCTAACTCAATGTTATAATCTTTTCTCAACAATGACAAAAGTTGTATTCACAGCAGGAAAAAACATGTAGGCACCCCATCTCCCCCCAGGATTATACCCGTAGGTCGTCTTCTAGCTTATGTTCATAAGAAACAATATACTGATCTGGATTCAAAATATTTAAAGTAGCTAAGTTCTTACTGTGAACTACAAGATGGGAAGCGTAACCCATTTCTGATTTATTGTCATTCCTGTAGAGGAAGATATAGACAAACTGAAGGCAAAGCCGTACACAAAATCCCAACATTTGCTATGATATAAAACAACTTAGATGTCAAAAGTGACTGGCTTGTTGCTTTGTCTGCTGATTAGCAATCATGCTTTCTTGGTTGGTGGCTTTTCCATATGCTACTCACTCGGCTCTCTTTATTATGTGGGGGGTTATCATGGCCCTCTTTGATCTCACAGATCTAGTCTATCAAGGATTGGTTCAACTCCTCAACAACTCAATTTCTCCTTTGCTACAACTATCCTATTTTTCTGCTCCTCACCTTGTGAATGGAGGTTAATGTTCTGCATGATTTCTACTTCCCTCACCTTCTCCTTCAGGTACCCCATTGACTTGGATAAAAATTGTATTAGTTTCCTCCAGTTTTCCAGTCTTCTCTTTCCATTATGAGATGTCAGATTACACCCACCCAACTTCTTTGTCTATAGCTAAGCAATTGGGGCAGTTGTTGCTCATTCTAAGGTACCTGGGAGACTCCAAGATAGTCTTGAGGCTGATAATATTTGAGGATGTTTCTATTGACCTTGCTACCTCTATGAGTTTTTTGCTTGGGAATCTTAGGAATCTCACCAAAGGATATGAAGTGATTTGCTTCTTTCCCATGATTGTATATCTTATCTTTTTCGGTCTATTCCTTGTTGTTTAGGTCTTGCATATTTTCTAGGCCCTTGTTTTTAGTGATCTCTTTGATCCTGTAGCCTTGTTTTCCCTCTTTTTTTAGAATTTGATGTAACATTTGGTGTATCTCATCTATCCATCCTTATTTCTTCCCTTCGCTTCTATTTCTCTGGCAATCTTATTCAAGCATCCTCGGACTAGTATTGGCATGAGGAAAGCATTCATCTAATCCTTTCTCTGTTGTTTCATATTTCTTTTAACAAGGATATGTGATGGTTACTTATGGACCTCAAAATCTTATTCCAAGACCCTCAGTTATCCTACACCCAATGATTTTGGAATTTTTAATCCTTGAAGCACTACTAATGCTTCTGCTTTGTTGTTGGTAGCTTCTCCCAAATCCCATGAGAATTATTTTACTTTTTTTACCCCTTGGGTCATAGTGACACCTCCTACTCCTATTGTTCCCTGCTTCTCTTTTGCCCAATGTTCCACTGAGATTCCAAGACGAGGAAAATTGTCAGATATAATGTTCGCGAAGTCTCTTTCTGTTAACTATGGGGATCTAGAGAACCTGATTCTTACAGTACAGATTAATGGGGTTGATATCCCAAATGTACTGGTAGACATGGGGGCAGCAATTAATGTCATAACTTCTGCAACTGTGATTACCTTGGGCTTGCGAAACCTCAAACCAACTCCCACTGTCCTGGAATTAGCAGATCAGTGTACTATAAGATTGGTAGGGAAGTTGGAAGATATAACTATTTCAGTAGACTCATGGCAATACCCTCTCAATATTTTGGTATTACATACCCAATCCCTAGCCAGTGGACATCCTTTGATTTTAGTAAGACCTTGGCTTGTGACCGCAGACGCTTGCATTGGGTGTTGGTCGGGATATATGTTAATATCCAATGGGGAAGTTACAAAGAAACCTATCATTTATCTCCCTACAGAACCAAGTTCACCAGATAAACCAGGATTTACCTTAACACAAAAATCTCTATCTGCAAGAGGGCTCGAACCCGAAAACGAAGAAATTAGACCAATTCTTAATATTGGTGAGGCCCTCTATTTTAAGAATGAAACAGAAAATGATGCCATTAGTACCTTTATCAACAACCCCAACTTCGTTTCTAATTCAACCCGCCAACTATTAGAATCTGTTATGAGTTGCAATGTTCAGGAAGACATTGAACTAGAGAGTAAAGTTGAAAACGTTCCTGTAATTGTACCCCGTAACAATATTCCTGTAGAAATTGAACCAGGGAAGACGTTGAACGTTAACCCTGACCTTTCACCTCCCCAGTCTGAATGGTTACTAAAAGTGCTTCG
>APFE031269649.1:0-13205 GCA_000404065.3 Pinus taeda | reverse complement strand
TCCAAAATCAGCAAGAAGTTTTACAGGTCATACCACAGGATATGTTCAAGAGTATTGACTAGCCTTGCAGTGATAAATAGTACTTCATCTTCCTACCCTGTACCTTATGAGGGGGGAATTGATGGAATTGATGGGTTGCTACAGGTTCAAAGATTTTTGATTTGTTAAGTGAGCCCAAGTCAGAGATAATCAAAGTTGTACTGCTACAACCTAGAGTAAGTTGTTTTGATTTATGCTTTATGAGAATGAGCATGATTGCATGTTTTTGGCATGTTGGGTTGGTTTGTTTGAAGAACTGCTATGATAGTTTCAGAGTTGATGGTCATCCTTAAACCATCATTGGTTGAGAACTTGAGTTCTCTCATCTTTTGTATCGTTTGTGATTCTCCCTTAAAAACTATCATCCTTGGTTTGTGGTCATCCTTGAAAATCATTTATGAGAAACATTCAAGTCTTGGCTGACATGCATTTTTTCATTTTTAGCTTTCATTTTTGGATTTTGATACATCCTTTCGGATTAAGGGGGAAATGTTAGACTCCTAATCCTTAGGATTAAGTTTGGGTTAGTGTGTGTTATGGTGAGTAGTTATTAGAGTCCAAGAAACTTAAGAAACTGAATCAACAATTTACCTATTATACAAAGTTTTTCAGTAGAAATTACATGAGAGAATTTTTTGACCGACGCGTTTTGAACTAACAAGTGTGGTTCATCATCAGGGCAATTTACCTATTGTACAACATTTTTTGAGATCATTCTTAATATAGTTGAGTTGGTTTCCAATGTTGTGTGTTTATCACTTTCATTTTCAAACTCTCTATAAAATTTAGACTAAATGATCTACATTTCATACGTTCTGATACAAGTCTTTTAGAGTAATCACATCATTCGGATTTGGTCAATGTTTGAACCAACTATTATGATTCATCTTCAAGTGAGAATTCAATCAATCTGAAAAAATAAATTATACTTATAATTAATAATTAATTATAATAATATTTTTACGATTTCAAAATAATTATGTTCTTTTTATATAATATATTTTTTTTCCATTAATTAAAATCTAAACATTTATTTAAATTTTTAAGTTTACAAAATCAAAATTATCTCCTTTTTTCAAAACACTAAATTTATTCCTACCTCACCAGAAGTTATGATTTAATGGACAGGAAATTACAATGTCACATAATTACCATTTAAAAAAAAAATAATTAACACCAAAATAGAAGTTATAATTTAAAGGACCGGAAATTATAATGTCACATAATTCCCATTTAAAAAACATAAAATAATTAACACCAAAATTCAACCTCCAACGGACATTCTCAATTTGGGATTTTTTTAATGTATGTTTCTTCCTCAATTTTATACATAAACGAACACAGTGGGATTTTTTAATGCATGTTTCTTCCTCAATATTATACATAAACGAACACGGTTGAGCCACTTTTGTAAGAGCAGATTTAAAAAAGTTCAAATTATGAATAAGCCCACCCTTCTCAACATAATTTAGGAACCGGTTGAGCCACTTTTGTAAGAGCAGATTTAAAAAAGTTCAAATTATGAATAAGCCCACCCTTGTCAACATAATTTAGGAGCTTTTTCCCGTGGGAAGGAGGGAAGGTAATCGCAGTTAAAAGCGGAAAACACAATTGTAGGGAGGTGATTGCGTCGAAGAGTATATGCGGCGGAGAAGGCCAGCATTGCGAACCCAAAGCCATGCTTGCCTACTCTGCAAGTCTCGGACTGAGGCCAGCCCTTGGCGCCTTCTCTCTCACGGGTCTGGTCGCATGCCACGGGATCAAAGGGCTTAAGCGGTTTAAATTCTTCACCACTGTCAGCAGCACAGGTTCGATTCCTGTCCCGGACAAACAGCTCCATAGATGCTATTTCTTGCGCCGGGGAAATTACAGTGCCTGCCGTGCAAAGTTGCGGGCCGGCCGTGTCAGATTCTCGTCTTCGTTCCCGGCCACAGATGAGGTCGACTGGACCGATTCCACAGGAGAGAAGAAATTGGCTGTTGAAGTGAGCCGTGAGTCCGTAACTGGAGTCCAGCATGAAGAACACTCTAAATATATTCCCGTGAAGGCCTTCTTCTTGTCCACCAGGTCTTCTTCCTTCTTTAATCACTGCTTTTAAGCCTCGACCATAAGATAAATATAAGAGAGTCCCTATTTGAAAAAATGCGGTTTATATTACAGCCGTTAGTCCGTTTCTCTTCTAAACATACGATTTTAACCAACTGTGTGGTGAATGTTCTTTATCTTTTCGAAAAATTCTGTGGCTAACAACACTTTAGTTACTTGTTAATTAAGCCTTTGCTATGTGATACTGAAAATATTTATATTTTGGAAAAGTGGAAGAACTACACGGATTCAATTATAGTCGTCCAGCTTTCGCAGGAATGATGCTATTTTACGTAGGTTTGCTGTGAATGTAATTTGTTTTGTGGAGAAGCTCATAAATCACACCTGTCATGTTATTGTAGCTAAGCACTGTTATTACTGCAGTGAAAGCCTCTGCGGTAAAACGCTGAGAATGACCCTATTTTGATTTTTTTATATTGTTAAGTTACAGACATTAAGTGTTTGTCAGTAAGGATTGCTCTGCTAAGCAGTTTCGCTGTGAATGCGCTTCGATTTTCGGAAAATTTCTTAAATTATACTGGTCAAGCACTTTCATTACTGTTATTAAGCCTCTCCGCTAAGACGCTGAGAATGTCCCTATTTTGATTTTATTTATTTATTTATTTTTTATATTGATTAAATTACAGGCATGGAGTGTTTGTATGTAAGGATTGCTATGCTAATCTGTTTCGCTGTTAGTTTGCTTTGTTAAATTGTTGTAATTAAGCACTTTTATTACTGTTATTTAGTCTCTTCAATAAGATACCGGCGAGCATCGTTTGGAAAATAAATGGTAAAAAGATACTGATTAGATTACATTCGTCAAATGTTTCTCCCTTAAGATTGCCATTTTAAGCAGTTATGCTGGGAGTGTTTTTTTCCTTCTTGGAAATTTTCTTAAATTCTTCTTGTCAGTTATTGTAGTTAAGAACTTTTATTAATGTTATTTAGCCTCTCCAATAAGATGCTGAAAGTATCCCTATTTTGTAAACGGAATTTAAAAATGTTACAGCTACTAAGGGTTTCTATGTAAAGATTGCTATGGTAAGCAGTTTTGCTGATAAAGTTCTCTGTTTTCTTGAAAATTTTGTAATTTCTAGCTGTCAAGTTGTTGTACTTCAGCTCCTTTATTACTGTTATTAAGTCCATGCGTAAGATACTGAAGAGTCCTTGTTTAAAAAAAAGTGTATTGATTAAATTACAGCCATTAACCGTTCCTCTCTTAAGATTACTATTTTATGAAGTTTTTCTGCTAATGCTATTCTCCTCTTGGAAAATTCCTAAAATCTTCCTGTCAAGTTAGTGTAGTAAGCACTTTTGTCAGTATTAAGCCTCTGCGATAAGACACTCATAGTGTTCCTATTTTGAAAACAAATAAAGAATTATATTTATTATATTATAGCCCTTGAGCATTTTTTTCCAAGGAAAACTTTGCCGGGAACCCAAGGGATGCTTTCCGTATTCATGGACATGACATTTCTAGTAAACCTGTTGGTGTAGTCTATCAGACTTGACCCAGGGGTTTGAACTAGGCACCTGCTGGCACAGAACTAGCCAAATGCACAGCAACATTGGTGGCAACCAATTTAGCTAACTTTTGAGCATTTATATGTGAATATCACTATTTTAAGCAATATTTTCTGTGAATGCTCTATCTGTCAAGCCATTACAGATAAGCACTGAAAGTGTGCCTATTTTGAATTTTGAAAAGAGAAAAAAGTGCTGATTAAAATACAGCTGCTGAGCGGTTCTCTGTGAAGTTTACTGTATTAAGCAGTTTTGCTGCGAATGTTCTTTGGATTTTGTAAATTTCTTAAATTCTAACAGTTAAAGCTTCAGATACTGTAGCTTAGATTTTTTGCGATGAGTTTGTTTTAGAATCTGTATGCCGATATATACATTTATTTGGCTTTATTGCAGTGTGGATTTGAAGAGCTTGCAGGTAGAGCATTTTTTCGACATTGTGCCCCCTGCTACACGAAATGCAAACTATGCCATACTCAAGTACAGCAACACTTTACAGCACCATACATCACATGTACCTGTGGACGTAAGTGTTCTAGTTACTCATCTGAACGTTATCATCTTCTTTGTTCAATTTATTTTATTTTTTATATTAATTTAAGAAGGGGATAAAAGTACATTTTTTTAATTAAGATGGTAGAAAAACTGCAGTGCTTGTGGATTCTCAAAAGTGTTCAAGTATGTTTCGCTTCAACAGATATCTGGACAGGCAGACTTTTCTGTTCTATATTATTATTAATATTATAGAGACATGTTGTAAAAAGATAAATTTTTGGCCATTGATTCATGTAAAAGCTGGCAAGTATAGCAAAATATTATGTAAGATTTCATTGCACGTTCTAGTAAGATATCAAATGAGATATCCATGAAATCGGCATATGTTTTAATCAAATTTGGCCAATGGCAAATTTAAATTTTTGAAAGTCGCCCAAAAAACAGTTGATTGTTAAATTTTCTTCATCCGTAGTTTGCCTGAACTCTGAGGCATGGATTATCTCTGTTCTAACCTCCCCAAATTACAAGAAAGTCTTCCGAATAGGCCGTTTCACAAACTTTTATCAATCTGTCTTCATGTCTGCTGAACACTCTGTTTTCAGCTGCTTCTTAAACACAGGAAGAGTGATGCATTGAAAGAGCAGTGAATGAATAAAGAAAAAACAAACATATGTGAAAAGTAGAGGGAATCTTCACTTAAAAGTACGAATTGTTCAAAGTGGCAATCTCTCCAATCTTTTAGCCAGCCAGCTTGTCTGCTTTTTTGTTAGAGTGGCAGGCTGGCAGCTGATATGCACGCATTCCAAGGAGTTGAAGTACCCCTCTAGCCAAATTGTGTGATTTACGATCAAGGTAGAATCCTGTGCACAATTTAAGTTTGTTGTGTCTTAATTCAAATCCAGCTTTAGTCACTCTCGGAGGGCATGCACTTCCACTCAATTTTTAGTATTCATGCCAAAGACGCATTTGCAGATAAACTTATTAGGTTTAGTGATTGGACATTAGGATTAGTAGTAATATGGCTTGTCACTTTAGACAATACTCATGGATATGCCAGTAGGCAAGGCATTCAATAAATTTAAATGTATGAATTTCATTACAATGGGTGCAAGATTCATTATATGGTGAAATAATGAAACGAAAATGTTGTTTTAGTGACATCCGAATATATAGTAATAATAATCAAAATAACAATAATGATAATGACATCAAATCAAGATAATACACCAACATCCCCACTTAAGCTTGAATTGAGGGTAAGGAAGGGACACCATTATTACCTCCCACTTAAGCTTGAATTGAGGGTAAGGAAGGGACATCATCATTACCCCCCTTTAATGACAATTTTCTTTATCTTAAGAAGAATACCTAATTTGGCAAAATTGTTCTTTATCAACAATTTTGTGAAAGATGTTTATAATTCAGTCCTGGGTGTGACAATATTCCAAACAAATGTCACTCAATCTTGGATCAATTGCGGAATACAACCATGGATAATGTTGATAACATCCTTACTATAATGATGTGCATAGAAGCTCACAATAGAGAGTCCATATTCAAAGCTATAACCTCCAAAACATTTTCAGTTGTACCTCCTTGAAATTGCAATGCAAACATGCATTTAAATGGAGAGTCTTGCTTCACAACTGTAGTCTACATAACAACTTTAGCTACCTAGATGCTTAAATCCTTATCTTTATTTGGTTTGATAATGTTGATATAGAAGTTGCTTTAGCACTCCCACTTTGGTACTTGCATTGGATGTACTTTGTTAGTCCGATTGACCTACATTTTGTGGTCATTTGTTAGGCATCAATTAAATTATCTAATCTTATATTATCTTCATCCAACTCTAGAATCAATGCAACAAACACAAATTTAAGTGAGCATATGCATAAATGATAAGGTGGGGAGTTAATTCTAAATTCTCATAGTGTTATAATTGGTAAAACAAAAATGTTCAAGAATGACAAAGATGGTGAATTCTAATGCAGGCAGCTGGGATTAATATATATATATATAATAATAATTAATATATATATATATATATTATATTATTATCTGTTTAAATTGGCAACTAGGGCCAAACGATGTGGGTCATTCTTATTAATGGACGCTTGATATTTTTCTTTGGGATCCCTCTATTCGAGAGGTGTTGTAGGGATTTATCTTAAAGATCATCCGATATCCGCATTAAGTATTCATGGAGATATTGAATTGATTTTGGTATGGACAATTTCGTCAGGTCGGCCAGTACCAAATAAAGACCCCACTTGTTGCTCAATGTTTAGTTATAAAATAGAGGTGCCTTCAAGTCATTTCAACACCACTTGGGATCTCTTCCTTCTCTACTTGTCTTTGGGTTTTAGTAGGAGGAGAGATCCTAAGGGATAACGTTGCCCTAATCTAGAGGGCAGAAGCCAGAACTGCTGGGAAAAGCCTGAACTGTCGGGAATAGCTGGGAACAGTCGGGAACAGCCGGGAACTGCTGGAATTGTTGGAACAACCGAAAACAGTCAAGAACTATCGGAACTAGTGGGAACAGCCGAGAAATGCCGAGAATAGCTAGGAACTGTCGGAACTGCGAGGAACAATCGGAAGTGCTGAAAGTGTCGGGAACTGCCAGAACTGCTGGAATTGCTAGAACTGTCGGGAACGGCCGAAACTACCGGGAACTGTCGAGAATAGCCGGAACTGTCGGCAACTGTCGGAGCATCTGTCTCCGAAGGAGGGCAGCATGCAAGGGATAGCTAACTAACATTGGGACAGTTGTATGGTACTTAGCAGCAAATACACCAAGCATGGAATGTTACAGCTAGCATGCAAGGGACAACTAGCATGCAACAACAAGCATGCTAATGAAAACAAGCATGCTAGGGACAACAAGCAAGCAAGGTGCAGCCAGAGCATAGGTCAGTACGGCAACATGGTAGAGCAATGGCACATAATGCAGTACAGTGATGGGTATGGTCATGATTAATGAAGCGTGATGAGATGCAACATAGTGATGATGGGTGTAGCATAGTGCAGTGTGATGAGGTGCAACATGATTACGAAATGCAACACAACGATAGGTGAAGGAGTCACCTTGGAGAATCATTTGAATCCGCATGTCTTCAACTGATCTCATGTATCATCTTCTTAGAGATGATCTATGCTCTTATCTAGCTAAGTCAAAGTGTTGACATTTGTTGTAAATGTACTATCTCTCTCTCTCTCTCTCTCTGCTGAACTATTGAAGAACATATAAGAAGAATTGATCAAGGGTTTCCCCAATGGGGTTTGTCCCTGGCTAGTGCCACATCTTGTGTCCTCTTGTCTTGGCTTGTCTTCTGCGATTTATGTTTATGTTGTATCTACAATTTACTTTAATGCTGATGTATTGCTAATCTGGAAAATATATTGAGCTTATTGTGAAAATTGAAATAAATTGCTTTAAGCATAGAACATACCTAAAATTAACATGGTATTAGAGCTGAGGTGAAGACAATGCCCAGGCAAGAGTGAAAGAGAAATCACCGAAGACAGTTGGGAAAGGACAAAAGGATCAATGGATTCTTCATCCCTCTTCAAATTCACCAAGGGTGAAGTCGAAGCAGAGAATATTATCAGATTGGCGTAGCAGAAGTTTCTGATGGCCTACCTAAACATCACTTCAATGGGAAGCCCGGATCTAAGGGTGGAAGGAAAGGCAGATACCTTGGTTGTAATAAGTTCGGCCATTATGCGAAGGAGTGTCTCAGGTAGGGACACATCACTTGATGATGATAACAATCATTCCAGGGACATCTTCAATGATCAGAGGAATGACAAGTAATGCAGGTCACCAAGGAAATGACCGACTCTTCAGAGAAAGCAAGGAACCCTAGGTATGAAGAATCAAATGTTGTTTCTGATAAGATAAAGAAGCGTTATATTGTATTGGCCCTCTCCTTCAGATTCCTTTGGAATCTGGCTTATTGATCGTAGTGCTTCAAGGCACCTCATCAGATAGAAGGGTGCTCTCTCGAATTTGGTAGAGACGGAAACAACCATGGGATTATACTTGGAGTTGATGCCACTTATCCCGAAAAGGGTGTAGGGAATGTTACCCCTCAATTGAATGAGGGTAACTCTATTCATTTACAAGAATCTCTTTTATGTACTTAATTGCAAGAAGAATCTTGTGTCCATCTTAGAAATGGAAGTCAAAGGTTTCAGGGTCGCATTCATCGATGGAAAGGTACGTGTTAAAAAATAGAATTTTCAAAGATGCTTTTTCTCATGGGTTTAGGGTTGGCAATTTGTATCAAGTTGCAGGATGGTCCATTGGGGATCATGTCAATTGACATATCACATCTATAACGTCGGAGGTCTACCTATGGGGCCCTACCCAATGTGAGTCAGATGGTGATAGGGATGCCTGAATCCAAGAAGAGCATGAAGGTACATGTTTGAGATGTACTGAAGGAAAAACTTATAAGGGGACCATTCCCCTCATACAGAAGGTCCACAGGTTTGGAAGAACCCGAGGAGTTTGAGATTCATGATCGGGAATCTCATGTATACAGGTGGAAGAAAGCCCTCTATGGCTTGAAGCAAAACACCCCGGGCGTAGTATGAGAGGATTGATAGCGGCCTGATGAAGTTGAGATTCACTAGGAGTGAAACCGATCCAAACCATTACTTGAAGGTTGTGGATGATAGACCTCTCATACCGGCACCTTATGAGGATGACCTATTTCTGACAGGTGCAATCAGACCCTCTCATTTGCAAAAGTAAGAGGGAGTGGATTCTGGATGTGGAATGATAAACTGCAAGCTTGGACTACCTCGAGGATCTTACTTCAGAAGGCTATATGTAGTGATGTCTGACCAGATTGGGAAAATGCCTCTGAGTTTCATAAACTCATTCGCGTTGATGTTCTTGGTGGAACTTTCCATCCGGGATATTATGTTTTTGCAGTTAGCATGGAACTCATATTTGGTTGAGCCTCACTATATTGGTTGCAAGAATCTTTGAGATATCTTTGGCACAATCTCTCATGCATTTGAGATACATTGCCGGAAATATGAAACTGATGATCTATTTTCGAATGCTGAACTTGGGCAGACAGGTTGTTAGAGGATCACTAAAGCACTTCTTAGTGCCGGTTCTCTTTGGAATCTGCTTCGATATCATGGATGAGCAGGAGCAGAAGTCGGTTGCTATAAGCACCGCGAGACCGAATACATAGCTACGAGTATGATCTCGTGTGGAAGTTGCATGGTTGCAGAAGGCTTCTTTAAGTGGAGCTGTTTGTACACATGATGAATACCACTTGTGATTCTCTGTGACAACCAGAGGGGGGATTCGATTATTGAGGAATCTCGTATTCGATGATTGCTCCAGCAGATAGACATTAGATACTGCCTTATCTGGGATATGGTAAGTCAATGAGCGAGGAGGCTCCATCGCATTGAGGCTGATGTATAGGTCGCAGACATTTTGTCAAAGCCCCGGGGAAAGGTCAAATCTGTGACTTTCCCGAACGACTTGGAGTTGTTGAGAGACCTTCTTATAAGGGTCTTGCATGTTGCATGCATTGAGCTCTGGGAGTTCTAGAGGGCTTGGGGTACTTACTGGAGCAACATACGACCACAGGGCGACTCACCCTCCCCTGGTGGTGCGCTAATAGCTATGTACAGGATGATAGGTTCAACCTTCCCCTGTGATACCCCGTGGCGACTGTGGAACAGGATGATTAGCTCTCTTGTGGGCTAGGATGATTAGTTCTCCCGTGGCAACTGTGGAACAGGATGATTACAACTGTGGAACAGGATGATTAGTTCTCCTGTGGGCCGAGATGATTAGTTCTCTCGTGGCAACTGTGAAACAGGATGATTAGCTCTCCTGTGGGCCGGGATGATTAGTTCTCTTGTGGCAACTGTGGAACAGGATGATTAGTTCTCCTGTGGGTTGGGATGATTAGTTCTCCCGTGGGCCGGGATGATTAGTTTTCCCATGGCGACTGTGGGACAGGATGATTTGTTCTCTTGTGGACAGGTGATTAGTTCTCCTGTTGAGGCATCCTACCCATGCAGTTTGGGACTCATGGGAAGTACCTCTCATCTGATCAATGAGCAGGGAAATGGGGTTAGGGACCATAGTAGTACTATCGATGGACGCATCGATGTATCTATCGTACTCCCAATGCTAGGATGACCTCCATTGATCTGGGAACAATGAAACTGATTTGGGATCAATATGAGTGGTTTGAGACACTCTTTTGTGATATTGATCTGGGATCAATAAAATTGACTTCGGGCCAGTAAGAGTGATGTGACACACTCTCTTCAGACGAAACTAATTTCGGGTCAGTAGAGAATGGTATGAGACATTCTCGATCAATTCTTCTTCTTCATGGTTCAGCAGAGCAGAGCAGAGCTAAGCAAAGCTCAGCAGAGCAGAGCAGTGCACGGCACTAATGGCAGAGATAGTACAGTCAGAGATATGGATCAGCGGATGGAGTTCTCCCTAGTTGAGAGGGAGTGTTAAAATTGGAAACTAGGGCCAAAATCCATGTGGGTCATCTTATTAATGGAAACTGATATTTTTCTTGGATCCCTCTCATCGAGAGGTGTAGGATTGATCTAAAGATCATCCGATTTCGATAAGTATTCATGGAGATATGAATTTATTTGTGTTATGGGACAATTCGTCAAGGTCGGCCAACAACCAAATAAACCCCACTTGTGCTCAATGTTTTAGTATAATAGAGGTGGCCTTCAAGTCATTTCAACAGACTTGGGATCTCTTCCTCTCTACTTGTTTTTGGGTTTTAGTAGGAGGAGACATCCTAAGGGATAACGTTGCCCTAATCTAGAGGGCAGAAGCTGGAACTGCCAGGAAAAGCCGGAACTGTTGGAACTGTCGGAACTGTCGGGAATAGCTAGAATTGCTGGAACTGCTGGGAATTGCCGGAACTTCTGGAATTGCCAGGAACAGTTGGGAACAACCGGGAACTATCGGGAACTGCTCAAACAACCAAGAATTGTTGGGAACAGCCGGGAATTGCTGGGAACAGCTAGGAATTGCTGGAACTGCCAGGAACAATTGGGAATAGCCGGGAACTGCTAGAACTGTCAGGAACTGCGGGGAACTACCGGCACTACCGGAAGTGCCAGAATTGTCGGGATTTGTCGGAACTGCTAGAACTGCCAGGAATAGTCGGAATTGCCGGGAACTGTCGGAGCATCTGTCTCCGAAGGAGAGCAACATGCAAGGGACAACTAACTAACATTGGGACAGTTGTATGGTACGTAGTGTTGACTGCTGGAGTAGCACCTGACGATTATTTGACGACTCCATGCCCAAGGATCATCCCGAAGACACTTGTACCATCAGAGATGTCATCAATCAACAGAGTTTTTTAACTCTCCTTCTATCTTCTCATCATATTTCTTCTCTGTACCCAGATTCCACACCCTACGGGGAATTGTAATAAGTGATGCTAGTATGATGTTCTTGAATTTGTAACAGGCCTAAGATGTGGGACTCGATCAGCAAACGAGTACACCTTGGAGTGTTTTTTTTTATCCGGTGGATTATCCCTTTCGTTTCCTTTCTTTTTCAGAGGGGGATAATCCTCTGGATTTTTTCACTCGTGCACACACCCCAAAGCCGAGGTGACGGTTTGAAGATTGAGCCCCTGACACATCCTAGTGTCTAGGGTCGATGTATATTACCATACTAGATCACACGTAAAGTTTCGTGGAATTTGGCTAAGTCTAGGTAGGATTTTTTAATAGTTAAAAATTTCTCGCAAAACGGGATTTTTTAATTATTTTTTGTATAAAGGCATAAATAAGTGGCATTAGGAGATGCCTGGGGCGTATGACCAGTCAAAATTCATCCTCAGAGGCCCAGCATTCTCCTAGAGCCTACTCTGGGGGTCAAAAAATGACTCAGAGTCCCTCAAAAGGCAAATTTTCCAGTGACAGTGGCAAAAATGAAGAAAAAATTCAAAAAAAATGAATAATTGGAAAAATTTAAAAAATTTTCCAAAGTCAAAATAAGTCAAATTTTGACATGGAGATTAAGCAGATGATCAAAGGTGACGTGGCAAAGCAATGTGGGCCCACCACATGAAGTTTCAACTCAGCTCAACAAAAAGTCAAAGAAAAGTCAAAGTCAAAGTCAAATGGGCCAGCAGGCAAATGGAAAATTTTGAGTTACAAATTTATTTTTAATTTTCAAAGGTTGAAAATAAAAGTCATAAGGATTATTAATTAAAAATAAGTGAGTGGGAGGGGACCCACCTCACCCATCCACGTTGGCAGCTCAAGAAGAAAAGTCCGTACGGACAACAGCCGTACAGTCCGTACGTAAGCTATATGACAGCAATATAATTGATGAACAGCAATGTAACAGTTACGTGGTATGAGTTACGTGGTTCATAGCATTCTTGCATGAGTATGTAAGTTATAAAGGCAGCCATCAACAAATACGCTGGCCCAAACCAAATTCCGTACGGCAGTCAACAGCAAAATTCCGTACGGCAGCCCCAGCAAACATAAATACACGTGAGCAGCAGTCCACGTAGGCAGTGTATCCCAGTCAAAGATACGGTCAGCATAAAATCAGCAAATAAATACACGCAGATTCAAAGAGCTGTTTATGTGGCAGCTGAGCCAGTTAAATCAGCAAGTTATCTCCAGTCAACTCAGCATTTAACTCAGTCATACAGCAGTTAAGGTGGGCAGTAAATAGCAGTTTACAGGCAGTTAGATCAGCAGTTATCTTCAGTCATAGCAGCCACTTGTCATTCTTCTTTGGCATTGGGATTGTCACTTGTTACACTTGTCATTCCATTTCTTCATTGGGATCTTCACCTTATTGCCATTTGTCATTGGGAATTTGCCTTGGGATTGTCACCCGTTTTCCTATTTATATGAGCCTTGGGCTCTTATTGTATATGATAGAACGAGCTATTGGGCTGGCGGAGACTCTGCCGGATTGTGTATTCAGTATTCTTATTAATAATAAAAGTCTTTGGGGTTAGCAGCTTCTCGTGTGGTGCATGTCTTGGTATATGAGGTAT
>APFE031269636.1:26518-49945 GCA_000404065.3 Pinus taeda | reverse complement strand
TAAATTAGCCATTGGAATCTCTGCTCAGACTATTTAACATGCTACGCTGGATCTGTTTCTTCAACTTGTCCTGACGATGAACCACACTGGTTGGTTCGAAACGCGTCGACAAATGGTTTTTTATGTGATTTTGCCGAAATTATTCTCTTAACAAGATTATGGATCATAGAAGTCTAAACTCTTTCACAATTAGTTCCTCAAACAGTTTGGAACTAATTTAACTGGAGTTAACTCAGTAAAATGAGCTAACTAATTACAACTCAAATATAACTCAATCTTATCTCCTTAATTAAGGGATAATCTCCTTAATTTAAGGTATAACTATTGCATGACTTCACAAGGACTTCTAACTTGAATTTCTTCAACTAATTAATCCATAATGAATTAATTAATTCCAAGCAACTGGTGAGACTAAACTCAAAGTTTAATTCTCAATTTTAATTCAAGGACAAATTGAAATTGGAATATTCTTGTTGTCACATTTCAACAGAGATCCAAATCGCGTCAGTACATGCTCAAATAGGAACTTCACGACCGTCGTGCCCATGCAATCCTTCACCGGCTATGCTTCCGCCCAATGAGTCAAATACTTCGTTGAAGTGATAATGTACCATGCTCTTGTCTTCCATTGTGGCTGAATGGGTCCTACAAAATCTATTGCTCACTTCTCGAAGGGTTGCAACGTCGTTTATGGATTCAAAGGCATTTCATCCCTCCGCGATGGCCTGCCTGTTCTTTGACAAACATCACACACCCTGTATTATGCTTTTGAATCCCGATGAAGGGTTGGCCACTGCAACCCTGCGTGTAGAATCTTCTGTGCGGTTGCTTTCCCTGCATAATGTCTTCATATGTTGCTGCCATGAGCGTCCGCGAGGATGCTACTTCTTTCAAACTCAAGTACATACCATCGTAATATCTCATCAGTCCCCATTTTGTATAGATGCCCAGCAATGACAAAGAAATATAATGCGTGCACCACTAATTCCTTCTTTTGCTGGATAGAGTATCCTTCTAGTGCAGTTCCTATTGTTAGGAAGTGTATTATATCCTGAAAATGACCATCCGTGACATGCACTGCAAATAGTTGTGCATCAGGCAATCATTCTTCTGAGTTAGTAGGTTCCTTCCCTGTTTTGATGTGTGACAGATGGTCTGGTCCCACGTTCAATCGTCCAGGCTTCAAAACAACTTCAAAATCATACTCTTGGAACAATAAGATCCATCTGCATATTCACCCCCCTAACACAGGCTTATTGACTAGGTACTTCAGCGCGGCGTGATCCGTATACATCTTAAATTGGCCTCCTAGCAAGTAGTGCCAGTACTTTTGGAGTGCATACACCATAGATAGCCCCTTGTGTTCAGTGGTAGAATAGTTCTTCTCTACTTTAGATAATCTGTGGCTTACGAATGCGATAGGATGGTCCAAGTCTTCTCTGCCAACCTGTGTTAGTACTGCCCCCAATGCTATACATGACGTGTGGACATGTACATGAAACTCTTTCTTCCAATCTAGGAAGACTAGAATTGGCGCAGTAACCATCTTTTCTTTCAATATATCCAAGCTTTTCTTATAGTCATCGTTCCAGCAGAACATGACATCCTTCTTCAATAATTTTTCCATAGGCGCAGTGATCTGGGCATAGCTTTTGATAAAATTTTTGTAATATCTCGTATGTCTCAGAGTAGCGCACAACTATTTCACACTCCTTGGCACTTCCAAGTTCAATATCACCGTGATCTTTGCAGGGTCTACCATCAGTCCTTGTCTACAAACCACATGCCCCAATAGGTTCCCAAAAGGAAAGCAAAATAGACACTTCTTGAGATTGAGCACGATCTGGTATCTTCGAAAGGTATCCAGCATCAAGTGCAAGCTTGCTACATGGTGCTTAACCATCCCAAATATAGTCCAATCATCAAAATATACCTCAAGGAACTTATGAATAAATTCCTTAAATGCCGCAACAACCATGCGTGAAAACCTTGTAGGTGCATTCTTCAATCCAAACAGCAGCACAGTGTATTGAAAACAAGCCCACTCAGTTGCAAAGGTTGTCTTACTCCTATCCTCTAATGTAGTTTTGATTTGGTGGTACCTAGAGAACCCATCAGTGAAGGAATATGCTTCCTGGCTGCTTATGTTGTCCAACACTTCATCCATGAACAGATTCAAGAAAGTATCACGCACACAAGCGTCATTCAGCTTTTTGAGATCCACGCATATCCTTATCTCATCCTTCTGCTTCTTCTCTTGCACTACCATTGGGCTTACCCAATCAGATTCTTCCACAAGCTTAATGATGCCTACTGCTAGCATCTTGTCTAGCTCTAAGTGGACCTTCTCCTTGTATTTCAGATTGAGACGATAAGGACTTTTCTTAATTGGCTTCGAGTCAGGCTTTAACGTGATTTTCATCATTCCTAGGTCCCCGATTATTCCTTTCAGATCTGTAAACTTGGTGGGGAATAAGTCCTGGTATTCATGGAGCAATTAAGTGACCTTATCCACCATCGCATCATCCTAGTAGTCTCTGATCTTTGTGAATTTGGGCTCTTCCTTCGTACCCATGTTCACTTGTTTCGTTTTCACTAGCACGGTTATATAAGGATTCTCAATCTGCAGTCCTTGAACCTTGCAATTGCCTTTTGTTTCTGGAATGTTAATCTTCTACTGATCCTCATCCTCTGCTTTAGTAGTTACATTATAACATTCGAGCACGCGACTTAGCTGAGTAGCCCATTTAGGCTGAATTAGGTCTAAAGGATCTTGCGGTATCCTAAAGATAGTTGCTTTCACCTCTTGTAGCACTTCATCAATACTATCAAACCCGTCCTCAAATCTGAATGTCATCATGAATCCTTCGCATAGGATATCCCATTCACCTATCCCATGGCGGAGCTTCATTTCTATATACCAATCCATTGGGATAACATCCAGGGTATGACAGAACAGGTTAGGGCCTTTCTCCATAAGCCTGCATCCATTTGACCAGATGTATGCACGGATCATTCTACCCATTGTACTTGTTTTTCAGTCACATTTAGGCTTCCCAAATTGTGTTCTCATCATCCTTCTACATTCACGCTAATCATCAAATCTTCCCTCGTGTGTACCCCACCATCTTGCGGGCATAGTGCGTAGTGCTCAGTCTAAGGCCTGGAAGCGTTGATTTTTTGGTACCTCCCTTTCAAATGCATCCAAAAATATATCTACCTCATTCAGACCATCATAAATAGGCAAATTTCTTACCTCTGATGACACATAGCACAGTGACTGGGTCATCATGTTGCAATTCAGCATAGTTACTTCATGTAATTGATTCTGCCAGCTTTCTATTTCTTCATCGGAGTCCGAAGTGCAGGAACTCTCATGATCCCATGTAATCCATCCATCCGTGGTGGGATTCACCCAATCTTGGTCTCGCACTGTTATCTTATAGATATAGTCCAGGTCATCATCAATCTCATAATCACAAGTAGGTTCAGTATAGCGCGATCCTTCAGCAGGATCGAGGGGTACTATTACACACTGTGATTTCTTCTCAAAGATCATCTTTTTCTTCTTCATATTTATTATCCTATTCATATCAGTAGCCTAGTGTTATAGGCAAATTTAGTGTCTTTTCGAATGACTAACCCCTAGACCTAGTAGCAAATCTAGAACAACAGTTAAAGTAATTCCATTACTTTTCCTATAGCTAATAGATAAAAGAAAGATGAGCAAAAGTACCAACCTAGATCTCTCGCTTGATACCTCTTCCCTTTGACTGCTTTTGTTGCTCCCTTCTGTACTTAACTCGCTTGAAAGGTACCTACACACAAGCCGAGACAAAAAACCATCAAAGCATACATATCGATCTGTTAACTAAACATATTATAGAATTGAAAGTACAATATACATCACATAACACATGAATGGGAAAAAGCATAGAACTCTTTATTCATAGAAGGAAAGATTACAACCCATGTAGATGCATGTCTGATTCAACATCATCCTTCCAGCTTCAAACCCTTCTCTCCTCATGAATCAACAATTTGACATGATAACATTACTCTCTCTACTAATCTCATTCCAACAACATTTCCTTAGCTTATGAAGTTCCAACCATTACTAGCCTTTGAGAGCTTGGTCCTTTTATAGCTGAACATAGGAGGTTAGGCCATTAATGGCCCTCATGAATGCTTTGCCATATTTGCGAAGTGGTTCCATGGAGGAAGAGATAATGGATTAGAGTTCATCCATCTCCTTCCTCATCCAAAAGTGAGCCCAATTCTTCTAGAAAACTCCAAAAGCATCCATTGGATAAGGAATCCAATGGATCTATTTGAAAAATTTGATGGATCTCACTCATCGCAGGTGATACAAAGGCCAGGTGCTATGCATAGCACCCAGACAGTGTAGTGCCTGCCATTCATTGCAGCTAGATAGAAGGCCACCTGTGATGATCTCCTTAGGGACATTTTTTGGATGAATGGTGTCATGAAACTCTTGGGAGGCAAGCATGATGTAGGTTAACTTCATTAGGGAATGAAAACAACCAAATTAGGGGTTGATGGACCCTAATATCATTGATTTGGAATAGTGGGTTGATGTGCCCAAATTTTCCTATAACATATGCCCCCTAAAGCATGAAGTTGAAAATAACCATGTCGAGTGAGGTGCTTTACCACTTTGGAGAGAAGGTTTCGAACCAGAAGGTGACCTGCATCAATTACAATACAAATATCATGATACTTTGATTTTTTATCATAATTAGCTGAGGGAAGGCATACCCATGCTCAACTTTATAAAATTTCATTACATGTACAAATATAGTCATCTACATATGTAGACCCATGAATGGATGACCATGAATGTAAGGCCATTGTACATTTGATAAAGTACTCCTGAATATATATCGCAGCCTAGATGAATGAAACTAGATATGGGGTCTTCATTCTCATCCAATCTTCACTCAAGTACAAGTCTAACCATGTGAATGAATGATTCGAAGTTGAACATGGAGAGACATCGTCTGATTACCAACCAATGATGTAAGCCGTTAACAGATGCGAGAAGAATCACCAATAACGATAATGACCCTTTAGGTACTACACTACATTTAGCAAGGTGTGAATAAATTATTTGATGTCAAACACCATATGAAGTATTTCAGTTGAAGGCCAGTGATGTCAACCAATTGCTGGAAGCGAGAAACATGCCACTGATGTATGAAAGCCTCAAGGTACTGAAGGGGTGTTTCTATGTCAACTTCTTGGATGATGTGCTAATGTCGACAAGAAGCGACTCATCGCAGGTGGGCCTTGATGTATCCCACATCAACGACAAAAAGCAAGGTAAATGACTTTGGAGATGAAACATTGACTGACGACACAAGGTTCAGGAATGGCCATCATGAAAATGAAGGTTTATTGTATCAAAGGATGAGGTTTTTGAATTGAATGACTTCTCTTGAACATATCGGCGACACGAAAGTGAATTGGTAGCATTGAACCAGAAAAAAGTGATGGATGGTATAGACCAATGGTGTGATAACCATCAAGCTGAATGACCCAACCCACATAGTCACAGTCATGAGGTGAAAGTGTTGTGCTCAAGAGCGACCTACTACCATAAAGTGTTCCCAGCTTTTTCCCATTTTCCCAAGTCATTTCTAACCAATACCTCTTTATTTTTAATTAAGCTTGAGGAGGATAACATATGCTTGTTGTATAATTCCACCCTTCGGGAAAACCCATTACTATTTGATGTTTTAACGATTCTAGCGAAGGTGAAACTTGGTCTTGTCTAGATGGACAAGTTTGTTGCTATTTTATGCTTTTAACAAGTTTAACGACAAAGATAACTCAATCCTTTTCATATTTAGAGAGTTTGAAAAGGGACTAAAAGAAAACTCCAAAAGTCCTTTTTCTTACATTTGTCTCTCAAGCCTTAAAAAGAAAAAAAGTACAAGAGAGAACATATTGATCATGTTTGACCAACAAGTACCTTTTTCATAGTTAATCTATCTCAGCCTAAAAAAGGGGTAAAACTATAATGAGTAGATATTGATTCTAATCCATTAACAAACTAGAAACGACAAGTGCTTGGCAATCTTTTCATGTTTAGAGAGTCTGAAAAGAGCTTAAAGAGGACTACATTTTGAGGAACGAGTGGTGTCTAGGGTAGAAACTGGTTCTTTTGATGTTGGAACTTCTCAAAACATGTTGATTTATGTGAAGAGGCTGGCTAATAAGATCACTCATTGCAACTATTCCTCAAAAAAGGGTAAAACAACCAAGTGAAAGCGTATGATCCGCCAAAGGGATGGTCGTGATGGGATGAAAACAACCAAGGCTCATTTAATAAAAGAGGCTGATAGAATGGCAATCACAAGGGTTAAAATGGAAAAGGATTCATTTTTACACAAGCTTGAACCATAGGGAACTATGCTTGGATTCAGTTTCATGTTTACACAAGTTTGAAATAAAAACTATGCTTGGATTCAGTTTCATTTTCACGCAAGCTTAAAATGAAAAACTATGCTTGAATTGGTTTACATGCCCCCAGCATGATGAAAGGGAGAGTCCCCTGTAACTACATGGAAATCATTGTAGTGAAGCAGGATGGTTATCCAACAACATTTTGGCTTCGTCCAGAAAGACAAAGGTGAATGGGGTGATTCCCTTCACATAACCTATGGGAAACTTAACTTTACCACTAGGTGCATGCCCCCCAAGCTTCATTACATTCACCTAAGTAGACTACTAATGGCTATTAGGTGGATGGAATGAAAGTTATTTTATGATATCAAGTGAAAGACTCGACTCAGATTTTATGGGATCTAATCAAAGAATCGACTTGGAACTTTACTCCAGGGGACCTTGTTTCATTTTCTAATGAGCTTGACACAAGACAAGGAACTATTCTCATGGACTTGTTTCATTTTTTAACGAGGTCGACACAGTGAAAGAACTATCCTCATGCTCCTTATTTCATTTTTTAATGAGGTCGACACAAGACAAGGAACTATCCTCGAATTCCTTGTTTCATTTTTTAACGAGCTTGACACAAGACAACGAACTATCCTCGTGTTAGTGTTGGTATCTTCATCCCTCCATCAGTGATCAAATTCTCTTTTTGCATTGCATGTTAGGTGTCTTATCTGATCAGCTGCATTCCATTAGGTTCATGGATGATCTGATGGTAGTGGCATATTATACAATTTCTCTCATGCTCTTTACCTGCTGGCCCATTTTCATACATCTAGATCATCTACAGTCATCTTTTGTCTTTAAATCTACAAAAATCATTTCTAGGGTTTTTTTGTCTCATTAGGTTAAGGATTTCATCAATAAGATCTTGAAAACGCTCAATAATGGTCAACAAGCGCATGAGGAGGTCAAATAAAGTCTCAACAACAATATTTTCAGAAATCATATGCTCAGTGATTGATTTTTCAAACAGAGTTTTTTAAGTTTCATGTACTAAATTTCATGTAATTTCGTTTTTTTCTCTATATGTAATAATTTCAGAGGCAACCCTGGTCACCTTGCCAAGGCTTTGCTACTCCAATTCCTACAAAAGAAACAAAATGCAAAAGCATTTATTCCATCAAAGGAAAAAAGTAAAGCAAACTACCCAAAATAGTGTTTTAAAAAGCAAGTGAAAATCAAACATTAGGAAAGTGGGTTTTCTAGAGAAAAAAATTAAAGCCATGACATATAAAGTGTTTTCATGACAAGGAAGGCTCATTTGTGTCCACAAGTAAAGGAGAGCAAGTGCATTTCCATCTTCAAAGCTGAGAGAGTGATTTTCCATTCAAAACAGGGGAAATTGTAGGCGCGACGCACCTGGGTTAAAGCAAGGCACACCGAGCAGTAGTTTACAATGTATTTTTATAAGGGGCGCGACGCACCGAGGCAGCGCGGTGCACTTGTGAGGTGGCATGGTGCACAGGTCTCCAAAGCCTGAAATCATTCAAATATTCTGCAAAAGGCTCCCAAATTGTAAACTCCTCATCTTACAAGTAAGTTGATACCCCCTCATGGCCAATGAATGAGTTTGTCTTAGTGTTTATGGTGATTCAATAGGGAAATATTGAAACCCTAGCTCCTTGCATTGCTTGTTAAAAAACATTTCCTAAGGTTTACAAATTGTTGTTTTTGCTGCTAAATCCCACCTCTATCATTTTCACTCCCTCATTCCCTCACTTCATTTTCTCCCTCCCTTTTCATTCATATTTACCTATTCCCTATTCCCCATATCCCTAAAACTACTAATCCTCATCCCTAATCTCATTATCCCAAACCCTAATTGCTATTCCTAAACCCTAACTATTATTCCCTAAACCCTTTCATTTCCCAAAAAACCTACAAACAACATCCCCAACCCCTCATACATAGTCCCATCACATTACCTCATCAATTCATAGTTTTGGCAGCAAATTCCTATTGTCTATAAAATCTCTTCATACTAATCTAAGAAAACTCAAGCATTGACAAACATGGAGTCATATTCCTCATATGATAGAAATGAGGAAACAGTCAGTGACTCTTCCAAAGAGATTCATGCACCAAGGAGACCTCACAAGAGTGGAAAACATAACTAGGAGGAGCCTACTTCACTTGCCAAGCTATTGGATTGTCCTCTTGCTGTCACATGCTTCCAACATCAATCTTGTTACTAATTTTGTGAGATGGTGGAAAGAGTCAAATAGCATCATGAGCTTGCTAGATTGTTTGTACTCCATCTTCACAATGGCCAAGTCAATTTGGTAGGTGTGATATTTACCTTGACACCTAAGACTATATCTCAAGCAACATGCATTCCAAATGTAGGTGGCTGTTGAATAAGGGCCAGCTGGTAAACAGGGAACATTACGAGCCTTATATCAAGGCTGGTTTTCAGAGGTAGATTAGTAGAGTTTTCCCTTTCAGGTATCTTCAAGACACATATGTTCCCTTGATGAAAATCATAATTAAATATTTTAGTTGTGAGGGCAAATTTTCTCGCTGGTATGCCTACCACATCAGATTGTTGATGCACTTCACTACGGTGAGAATGATGAACCTCCCCTATTTTATTTGCTGGAATATTGAGAAGATGACCACCTTGGTTCAAAGGAAGCCTCCTCATCAGTGGTATAACATTATCTATCACTTTGCAATAATCGAAATTATGGTTTTGCATCAACTTAGTCTACTGAATGTTTCATGGGAGGATTCTATTACACATGAGGTCTTTACAGGTCCACAAGTTCCCCCATCAGTTTTTCATGAGGCAGGAGAGCCTTCACATCAGCAAGAGGTGCATAAGACACAAACCACTAGTGTGCCAGTATTTGTTACATACCAAAAGGGCACAAGGAGATTGTTTGCAACAGCAAAATGAGTACTATCTCCACCCGAGGTGGAAGGGATCTCATTTCCTTCAACAACAAAGTAGGTACAGGACAAGGGTAAGTAGCCATTACATGATGAGGGGCCTTTAGAAGGTCAAGAGAGAGATTTCATTCTCATTCCGGATTATGACACTGATTTGTGCTCCCAAAGCTCAAAGCTCAAGGAGATCATTCAGGAACAACAAGCTGACATTCATGACTTGTCTCTCAACCTAGAAAGAGCCAAGTGGATAATCAACTATCTGGAACAAAGGAACAAACAGTTAGAGGATCAGCAAACAATCATGGAGCTCCATAACATAAGAGAAAATCGACAAGCTACTAAGAGGAGGAAAATCAAGTTGACACCACTTGAACAAGAAATTGATGCTAATCATGAATCTTGGCTTGAGAGGGAAAATATGCACTTGGAAAAGATGCTAGAGAAAGCCAACAGGGAGAAAAAGATGTTGAGGCACATGGCCTACCACTACTTGGTGAGAAACAAGGTGTGCAAAGCAAGAATTAGGATTTTGAAGGCCAAATTGAAGAAAGCATCGAGGAAGAGAAAAGAGCAAGATAGACTCCAGATCTTCGTTGAGGCTTCCTTAGCTCAGCACAACACTTGATGAAGGACACTCAACCCAAATTTCAAGAAATTTGGGAAACGTTTTACAAATTTTGAATTTTTGGCCTAAAAAATAGGTTTTTCTGCCTCTAAGGACCTCCTTTTAAGGAAAAATCAAATTTGTGGATTCCTCATGGAAAAATATGAATTCCCTCACATGGCCAAGAAATTTTGACAAGTTTTGAGCTTCCAAAAGGGTCAAAAACACCTTAAAAATGACCTTTCTGCCCCATTTTGGCCACACATGAAGCAATGTTGGGAGAACTCATTTTTGGAGGGCAAATGGAGACAAAATTTAGAAATTCAAATTGTTCTGGAAAGTAGACAGGTAGACCTTTCCAACAAGCCCACTTGGAAAAAATTTGGTGCACGGGAAGGCCTCCAAAATTAGCTCCAAAGTAGCGCAATGCACAGGGACAAGAGCGTGGCGCACAAGATGAAATTTTGTCATTTTGGCCAAAAAACTTTGTTTTTTTTCGCTTAGTTACTTCTCAGTTTGACTTTTCTATTTCTAATAGTCAAACTCATGATGTAATTTGATGTGACTTGATGGATTTTGATGTAAATATGTTAAATGTTCACTCATACAGGTAGATTCATCATGAAAAGGTAGTTTGCAACTGAATGAATCAGTTTCCTAGTTTTTAGAGGCAAGTTGTTCCACTGCCTACTTTTTAGTTCTTAGTTTAGATCTTGTTGAAATAGCTCCTAAACTTGTGTGCTCGACCCCTAAAGGCTAGTATGATTTTTTTGTTTCCTATATCTAGTAGTTTTTCAATCAGTGGCAAATGTAGGACTTTTGTGAATGCCTTGAGCATTATTGTACACTCATTTCAGCAGCTTGGCAAAGGAAAAGACCAGTGTTTGCAACATTTTATGGGATTCTTGTGGCAACTTGATTTGGTATTGTGTTTCCTTCTATAATTTAAAGTTTACATGTGTTTTATGTATGCCATTATCTCTCTCTATTCATCTCAACTAAATGAAACAAAGATAAAGGTAGAATTCATTGAATTGCAATGCTCTACCTAGGGTTTTGTTTAGTTATTTATGTTTTCAGCTATTTGAAGAAGATCCTTGAGACTTTCATGCCCTCTTCAACTCCTCACCAATCTAAAATCTCTCGATCTCATTCAATTTGAAGTACCAAGCCATGTTACTACCTTGCCCCATAGAGATCTCTACAAAACTGAGTCCAATTCCCAGACCCAAATCTGCCTTTCACTTTTGAGCCAACAAAACATCATCAAATTCAATCAAAATCCTCTGAGCATATACCTAGCCTAAAATTAGTCATTACATCAGTCATCTCAAGCTTCATTTGATATATTTTACTAAGATTGGCAAGGAGAGAGCCCTCTCCCGACCTGGTAGGGCTAGCTACCAGGTTAAGCATGGTTTGATGTTACCCTAGATTCTGCGTTTCTCAGCCTAATGTAGATTTAGGCACTAACACCTCGGAGATCCTTGTTTCATTTTTTAACGAGGTTGACACAAGATATCGAACTATCCTCGAGTTCCTTGTTTCATTTTTTATCGAGGTTGACACAAGACAATGAACTATCCTCGGACCCCTGTTTCATTTTTTAACGAGGTTGACACAAGACAAAGAACCATCCTCAAACCCATTTTTTCATTTTTTAATGAGGTTGTCACATGAAAACAAACTATCCTTGGACCCTTGTTTCTTTTTTTTAACGAGGTTGACACAGTAAAAGAACTATCCTCGGACTCCTTGGTTCATTTTTTAACAAAGTTGACACAAGACAAGGAACCATCCTCGTACTCCTTGTTTCATTTTTTAACGAGGTTGAACCAGGACAACAAACTATCCTTGAAGACCCTTGTTTCATTTTTTAACGAGGTTGACACAAGACAATGAACTATCCTCAGACTCCTTGTTTCATTTTTTAATGAGGTTGACACAAGACAACAAACCATCCTCGGACTCCTTGGTTTCATTCTTTAATGAGGTTGACATAAGACCAGGAACCATCCTTAGAGTCCTTGATCACAACTCATAAGTGGTCATGAAGGAAAGATCTCGTTCCAATGCCCCTAGTACATGATGTACAACATCACTGAATTGATCATTAGTTGATGTAGGTATGGAACAGGTTGCCACATAATTAACCTATGGTGGGGAAGATACCATTGGTATAAATGGACCATTTAGGGATGATGGATGACTAGGAGCTATATTTGGACTGGGAAATGAAAGCTGGTTAACGATGACAATTCTACCTTCATGCGGGAAACAAATCACTCGAAAGAGTGTTGAAACAATAGCTCCCATGCCATAAACATAATCGTGTCCAAGAAGTAAATTGTAATCTAAAGGGCTTAGGACTACCATCACAATCAGATAAATAGTTTTTCCCCCCAAAGTAATGGGTAATCGAGGGAGGATCCCTAATGGTTGACTCATTCCTCTATTAAAACGCAATAGATTCTAGGTAACTGGTACAAGCGGTGGTGAACCAAGCGCTTGCCAAGAAGTTGAGGAAAGGATACTCACTGATTCACCTTCATCTATAAATGTGCCTGATATAATCATATTACAAACTTGTACTATGATTTGGAAAGGCACATAAGAAGGAAGGCGGAATGCTTCCAGTCGATTCTAATCAAAGGAAGTGACTAGACTATTTGGAGGGGGGCTCGTAGAAACGGGAGGATTAACCCCCTTGATTTATAGGAATTGGAGGATTTTCCTCTTGTCTTGATGCAATAGGAGGACTGCCCCCAAGATCATTTGAATCTGATGAAACAAAAAGAACTTGAGTGGTATCATGTTCACTCTCTTTGGGAACAGTACGATTTACTGAAGGTGAAATCGGGTCAACGGATACCTAAACTTGTTGATTTGGGTCAGGTAAAGACTCACTAGATTCACTTTCAAAGAGAGTGTGTTCAACTGACAATTGATTTTGGTCAGTCAATTCATCAACTAGTGAAGGATTTAGAGAGATTTTCCTGTAACTAGATGGAAGATGCTACGGTGAAGCAGGACGGTTATCCAACACCTTTTTGGCTTCATCCAGATAGGGACAAAGGTGAATGGGGTGATTCCCTTCACATAACCTACATGGAAACTTGAATTTTCCCTTCTTTCCATGAACTTTACTATCCCTAGTTGATGGTATTTCACCAACATGATCTCCAGAGGTTGATGACACCGAATGATGTGAACAGGAAGACCATTCTTCTAAGATCTAAGGAATATCAAAACAATTTCGAAGAAGATGGTCTCCCGCACAAGGTTTGCATGGATATAGAACTTTGTGAGGCTTAACAGATGGTTTCTCATCAGATGTTGCATTCAAAGCAATGGTTGCTTGGTTGCCCTTTTACTGAATTTGCTTCTTCTTCTTCTTCTTAGCCACCCGGTTACTAGTACCAATACTTTCACCAAGTGAAGAGGAAGAAGGGGAGGAAGAAACGACTGAGGAAGAAGGCAAAGGATTGACCTTAGGATCAACTGGAGGTTGATTTTGTCCAGTTGGAGGTGTACTTAATTGTGGAGAAATCATGAAATTTTGAACCAAGGAGGTTGAAAACAACCATATTGGCAAGCCAATGGTAAATCTTGGTATGGATAATGTAGCCATATATGGAGCACCAATATTTCCAAATGGAGGAAAAGGACTAGGATTTCCATCAAAAGGAATTCCTTGTTTGGTTGACTCAGGATTTGTTGCCATATGTTTCAACCTAAGATCAACAAATAAACAAGTGTGGAGGATGTCATCCGCAGTCAATTAACTTTTACGACACTAGAACTTAACTTTTCTTTTTCATTTTTTAAGAGTCGAGAAAAAGCAAAAGATGACTCTAGTCGCTTTCGTTGTTTAGTGAGCTTGAAAGGACAAGCACTCATATGAACCTTTTCTTTTAATTAGTCGAAGAGGAAAAAAATTACTTCGCTTGAGATACTAAGCAAGAGGGTTTAACAAACTAATCACAAAACTGCAATATACACCTTAGTGGTAAATTAAAGAGAAATTAGCAAGGATTTACTGTATGGCAATAAGTCTTCCCGAATGTTGTGTTTGGTGCATTGTGATCGGTAAGGTGGCAGACTCGACTTCCTAGGAATAAATGATTTAAACCTATTGGGGTCTCCCACTATATACTCAACGGTACAAGGAGCACAAGTCTGTACTAGTACTTACCGGTTCAAAGAGGAAGAATCACCCAACCTCAATGAAACGACAACCACTAGGTTTTAAGACGCTATAACACATCTCTAGCCTAGCCACTTCTAGATGTTTATGTTAATTTCCAATGCATTATTGGATTAATTGAAGTTAATTTTAGGTTGATCTTGCTTAGAATTTGCCTTTGGGTTTCACCACGAGATGTTTTCCAACATTCCTAAGAATGCAACTAGAATGAGAAGCACTCTTTTCATTTGTTTTCAACATGAAAGTCCTAGCTAATAAGGGATAGAGAAAACAAGTACTTTTTGGATCAAACAACAAAGAGCACTCATTAATGCATTTCCCTAACCATTCCTTTTAAGCACACACACTCAATCCCCTAAAATGCAATTACATGTATTTCTTTTTCTTTTCAGTTCTCCTTAATGTGAATTATGTACTAAGAAAAACAAATGTGCAATGATTCGAAATATATTTTCACAAAAGTGTCAATTTATGACAATTTCACGTAAAGATAAAGGAATACTAAACGACACTTTCGACTTTAAGGAAACAAATATTTTCGACACTTGAATGAAAATATGAATCAGATGCACAAAATAGATCAATTGATTATTCAATGAAGGAAGAATTTATGACACTTCGGTTTTTGACAAAACAATCGACTGAAACTACTTTCGACAATGGACTACAAATTATAAAACAAATACATAAACAAACATTTAACAATCCAATCTAAAATGGGTCGTAACAAGGAAATGAAGACTACTTTCAGAGACAAGAATTCATCTAAATCCAACTAACAATTCAAACAACTGAAAATTGACTTAATGATTCAGCTCCTAGATGGGAAAACTGCTCCAACAGGAACCATCGTAGGCTAGGGTGAGGGAAAGTGTGATGCATAGCTCTGTCTTAGTGTAGAGGGTCCTATGCATAGCACCCTGTTAGTTACAAAGGTGCTATGATTACAGAATGACAATTGTATGCTCAAAATTGACTCAAGTTTCAGTGAATAGGACTTGAATTCAATGAGAAACAGAGGGTAAAGTATGCTAAAGTTTTCTAAGAGATTGATTAGCTACTATAATGGATAGGAATCGCTCCCCAGTGGAGTTTCCAATTTGTTACGGGCAAATTTAGTGTCTTTTCGAATGACTAACCCCTAGACCTAGTAGCAAGTCTAGAAAAATAGTTAAAGTAATTCCATTGTTTTTCCTATAGCTAACAGATAAAAGAAAGAGGAACAAAAGTACCAACCTAGATCTCTCACTCGATCCCTCTTCCCTTTCACCGCTTTCACCACTCCCTTCCGTAACTAACTCGCTTGAAAGGTGCTTGCACACAAGTCGACACAGAAAACCATGAAAGCATAGATATCGATCTGTTAATTAAACATATTATAGAATCGAAAGTACAATATACATCACATAACACATGAATGGGAAAAAGCATAGAACTCTTTATTCATATAAGGAAATATTACAACCCATGTAGATGCATGTTTGATTCAGCGTTATCCTTCCAGCTTCAAACCCTTCTCTCCTCATGAATCAACAATTTGACATGATAACATTACTCTCTCTACTAATCTCATTCCAACAACAGTTCCTTAACTTATGAAGTTCCAACCTTTACTAGCCTTTGAGAGCTTGGTCCTTTTATAGATGAACATAGGAGGTTAGGCCATTAATGGCCTGCATGAATGCGTTGCCATATTTGGGAAGTGGGTCCATGGAGGAAGGGATAATGGATTAAGGTTCATTCATCTCCTTCCTCATCCAAAAGCGAGCCCAATCCTTCTAGAAACCTCCAGAAGCATCCATTGGATGAGGAATCCAATGGATTTATTTGAAAAATTCATTGGATCTTGCTCATCGCAGGTGATACAAAGGCCAGATGCTATGCATAGCACCCAGACAGTGTAGTGCTTTCCATTCATTGCAGCTAGATAGGAGGCCACCTACGATGATCTCCTTAGGGACATTTTTTGGATGAATGGTGTCATGAAACTCTTGGGAGGCAAGCATGATGTAGGCTAACTTCATTAGGGAATGAAAAAAATGAATTAGGGGTTGATGGACCCTAATATCACTGATCTGGAAGTTGGGGTTGATTTGCCCAATTTTTCCTATAACACCCAGTCAATTCCCAGGAGAACAGGGTAGGGATTATTGTCATCCACTATCTCTATTACTTCAAATCGGCCAGCGCGCTCACTCCCTCAATATCCATGGTCACCCCCTGCAGCCACCCCATGGGGATGATTTTCTACTTATATGCCATCCTTAGATGAATCGGAGACCATTGCAGCGCAAGTCTCCCCAGTCGCTCCCAAGTCTGCTTTGGTAGGACATTTGCATCTGACCCTAGGTCCAAAATGACTTGATCCATTTCATAATCTCCTATCTGTGTAGTCAGTCTCATCTCCCATCCCATTCTTGTTTTATGCTTGTGAATATTTCATACTACACGCGGCCCACCTAGCACGTTTCCAACATATCTATTGATGAGTTCTTGTAACCCTTTCACAACCTTACTATCGCACAGTAACTTCATATTGGTTTCCAAGAAAGTTGTGAGCATATAGGGGTCCATCTTTGGGTCAGGCTTATCCTTGCTTCATCAGGTGGAGGCCTCAATTAATCTCTTCTTAGCTTCCATGAAGGTTTCATGAGCGCGCTCCAAATCAAACTCAACCTCTTTTGTCAGGGCTTTTCGAACCCATGTACTATCTTCTGGTTGTTTCCCCTTGTCATCTCCTATCACGATTCCACTCTTGAGCATTATATTTATGTTTGGATCTTCCTCGCATGGCTCCGACCTTATCATCTACAGGTTCTGAGTTGGTAGAGGTGGTAGTACCCATTTGTCACATATCCTAGCTATCAGCATAGGACAGACTTCTATTTCATGATCAAATAGCGTGCAATACTTGCACAACGGTCACGTTGGATTAGTGGAATTGCGGGCATAGTGTCTTGGTCCTCCATAATTGTAGCAAATCAACTGGCCTCGACCTCTGCTAGGTCCTCCTCTACCTTGGCCTAGTTTGCGCCCCTGAAATCCTATCCACGCCATCCCTGCATTCTAGTCAAGGGGCCACGTTTTGGCTTGAACCCTATAGGCGGGAGTTATATCCATCATCAATTTACAGCTCTTGCAAGTATGCTCATCATGTCCTACTGACCTACAAAAGTTGAAGAATAGTTGTTGCGGTGCTTGTACATACTTCTGTAGCAAGCGATAGTTATCCGTGGCATGTGTTCCGGTTACCTGACAGATAGCACACCATAATGCGGGCCCCGCACCAGGTCCTTCTTGAGCTTTTGGCCTTAAAGGCATCAGTCCTCCTCTTGCAATGTAATTTTCAAAGACCGAGCAATGGTCTTTGTCATGACCCTAACTCTTGCATTTTAAGCACCATACCTCCTCACGTACCTCTGGTTGAACCATCCTGTCCTGCTACAGACTTTGCATCTCAAGGCACAGATTGTTCAGTTGCGCATGGATTTGTTGAACTCCTAGATTAGGATCTTTCATCAGATTCTCATGTAGTCTCATGGCAATCTCCAAGGCCTCTACCTGAGTTGATATCTTTTGCTGCGACAATGCACTTAAGTGTGGTAGTAGTGAAGCCACAAACCACTCGCGATGTTGTCCATTTGTCAAATTCATGTTGGCTTCACAGATTGTACATTTCAACATCTGATATAGTTCCCAAGGCGTATTTCCTGGTTACATCATGATCTCTTTGAATCCGACAATTGATTGTGCCTCAGATTTAGGCCTACTAAATTCCCTATTTAGTGCTGCCTGGATGTCTACTACTGCAACATTTGGGTTATTGTTTGAGTACTTAATATACTAGGTTAGTGCGTGATCTTGCAAGGCATTAACTAATGTCACCTTCTTTATATGATCATATGTAACACCTTGAGCTTCCCATAAAACCCTCACAATGAACCAGAATTGGTCTGGGTCCTCATTTCCCAAGCCTTTGAACAAAGGCAACTTCACTGTATTTAGGGTGAAGTTGGAGGTGATGGTGGTGAAGTTAGAGGTGGTGTAGGTGGAGGTGGTATTCATGGGAATCATTGTCTTATTAACTAAATAGCACTTCATGGAGAAGCCTTCGCTATCCCTTCTTTGTCACTTCGCAGAAGTGAAATCAAGGAGCTATACTCCGGACCCTTTCTTCCTTTGTTCTTGTAAATTTCTCCACTTTGTGTAGTCCTGAACATCAAGGTAGCTGCATAATCTATTTTTTGAACAACAACATTTTAATCCAAGTATTCAAATATTTTACATACTTACCTCACGATCCTTTGAAAAAGCGTCACTCCGCCTCGCTATATCTGACTGAGGTATTGACCGCAAATTCAGTCACAAATCCTCCTATGATGTGGTTGAGCCAATGATCAATAGCACGGGCGATCTTATCCTCCGATGCTTCCAACCTTCGCACTAGCTCTTGGGTCCACACAATAGGACCATCAAGTTTCCACCTTCCTTGGCTATCTGCTAGCTTCACGATCTACTCATATAGCTCAATAGGGAAAGAGAAGAAAAAGATCTCATGGATCTTTGTATACAGGTATCGGTCCAACCATTGTTCCTTAGTCATTGTTTTCTATTCTCCTGTGCCATGAATTCGTGGATATTTCTATCCAGCCAGTCTCCAATATGCTTCTTAGTTGGATTCAAGTGATATGACATCACACATATCTTATGCAGATTCTGGTCCCGACAATAGAACCATTTGTTGGCTTTAGGGGGCCTGACCCAGGTTCAGCGTTAATTAGCCAAGCAAATCCCTACACTACTAGTCCTTTCGGCATCATCCCACGGAGTGCGGACCGAGTCTCACCCGAAGTAGTATGGGGGGATGGTGGAACCAAGTTTCCGCACCCCGAGATGGTTGTGATGTCGTTTGATCTCTTCTATCCCTAACTCTGTGTAGGTGATCTCGCTCTAGGGCTTGTAATACAAGCCCTCTATTCTGGCTTTCAGTACCTTCACAAAAGTATATGATCAATCTTTGTGCAACCCTAACCTGGGGCTCAAGTACTTTCACGCTATTATGGTAGCGCGCCATGTAGATTCCTCAATTAACCTATGTGATTTTCTTATTTTTCCAAATACTTAAAGTTATCACTGCATAATCAGATATTCATAATTGTGTTTAATTATTCAATGTAACAATATTCATTCGCGCATCATAGAAGCATAATAAAGGAAATTATTACACAAAATATCCAAGCCCATCAACATAACAAATACACAAAAATTGCAGAATAACTCCTCTTATTAATATCTGCCAAGTGTTATAAATTCTGTTCACCCTGTGCACACAGTTGCAGGGGTTTGTGCACTCAGTTGCAGACTTCTACCCTAGGCCTCTGCGCACTCAGCTGCAGAGCCTCTACCTACACTACAACCCAAGACTTAGACTTCTTGCTCTAAAGCTATGACTCTCCTTCTTGTTCAATCCCTCTAACTACTTAGAGCTTAGCTCTTTTTATACAATCCCATGGTCCGCGGACCATGAGTAGATCTCTTACAACTGACTTTACTTTACAAAACTAAGGGCCAACTACCCTCTGTGACACATAACACCTTCGTGCTCTGCAACGACAAAATGCAAATTCTTTACAATAATATTACAAAATATTGACTTAAACATGGGCTTTTAGCCCCAAGACTGCCCTTGGGGGATCTTGCTCCCAATAGCTATCGATGAGCCAAACACAATGGAGATGTTTATTTTAGTTTCAAGGAGTTTTAAAAATGACAATATTTTAAGACCCCATTTCAATGATAGGACTTTGGAGGTTGGGTCGATGATAGTGATACCTTCTTCTACCCTAAGTAGGTTCTATGGGGTGGATGGGGGGATATTTCTTCTTGTATGGGTTCTACAATCAACTATATTATTGCCAAACTTATTTCATGAGTAAAAATGTCCATAAAAGAAAGTTTGGTACTTAGATGAATATTTCCCACTAGAAAGGATAACATTGTTGATTTTCTCTTTCTTTCTTTCTTTTCCATTGCATGACTAACTCGTAGATTTAATTGACCCACTTTCTCCTCTTTTTGATTTCTTTTACACTTCATTATTTTTTTCTAGATGAGACAACGCTATTTTGATGGAAGCATATTCATGGCTTTTATGTTCTCTTAAGTTGTTGTTAAGTGCACTAGCATAGCTTATAGGTTTCTAGTTTTCTTTTTCTTGTGATGATGAGCTTGACTCTCCCTTATTCTTCCTTGGAATCTCTTCATATCCAAGGCTTGTCTTCAAGATTTGATGAAGCTATTTTAATGTATTTTTCCAATTATTTTCTTAAGAGAACAATTTATTCTTCCAATTTTTCACAGCAATCCTCCTCTTCTCTTAACAACTTTGATAGAATTTCCTTTATCCTCTTGGTTTCTTCCAATTCAATTTTAAGAAGGCTGAAATAATTAACATCATAGTATTTATCCTATATTTTTTTAATCATTATTATAATTGATCTACCTTCTTTCTTAGGGGTCATAGATATTCCATGGAACTTATGAGTTCTTCTTCAAAGTCCACTTATGCTTCTCCTTCTTCAGTATTTTTATTATTCATGAATAAGATCTCTCCTATTTCATCTTTAGTCATACTTTTGGGCTTCTTATTATTAGCCATGATTCCTTGGATCCACCTTCTAATGATTGATCTTTCCTAAAAGGACTTTCTCTAATACTAATTATTGGAATTATGGTTACACTTAAAGGGAGGGATGAATCAATGCAATGGCCAATTTAACCAATTTAAAAAATTTCACAATTCATTATAACTGAAAGAATAATAGTGCATCAATAAAACTAATCATCACATCAATTCACATGAAAACCATTGGTGGAGTAAGCTACAAATCTTCTCATCTTCTTCAATATTTGACTACATCAATTAGCAGGCACCAATTTGTTTGAGGCACCAAGCCTAAAATCAATTTTCAAATACCAAAATTCTAGAGGAACCAACCTACTTGAGGCACCAACCCTAAAGGATATTCAAGCACCAACGTTTTCTAGGATACAACCTGATTGAGGCACAAACCTCTTAAGTCTCTATGCACCAACTTGTTGTAAGCTCTAACCTAATTGAGACACCAACCTATGAAATCTACAAGCACCAACTTGTTGTAGGATCCAACCTGATTGAGGAACCAAGCTCCTTCACCAAAACATAGTGGACCACTTTTCACAATCTTTCAAACTAGATCCATAAGCTCAAAACTCTATAAGTATCCCTGACATATCTGATCATATCAAATCAACCTCAACTTATTCTTCAATCATCAATTATTAGCATCTTCTTCATTTCTCGTTTTAATTACCAAGACTAAACCTATTCATGAGCTCCATTAATTTTGACAACAACAAAAGAAATATATCCTCTTTCCCTAAACAAATTATCCTCCTGACTTTTCATATCCCCCTTTCAGATCACAAAAAAATCGTTCCATTTTCCCTTTTTTAAAATCAATTTAGGCCTCAAAATGACCCACAAAACATTATAAAAAATAATTATTTGACAGATGGACCCTATTGGGTCAAAAAAACATACCTTTCAAACTTATTATTTACAGAATTCACCTTTTGTTGTTCACTCGACAAAATGTACCATGTTGGCTCGAAAAAATTCCCTTCTTCATGCACTAGTTCTAAACACCAAAAATAATTTAACCTCAGACTCAAACTCGTGACTATATTCAACCAACACAAGCTCAACCCCAACACAGTTATGTGCTATGTTCATATATCTAGGGCCTTACGATATGTATGTATGAATTATTCAAAATCAGACCACAAAACACACCTGCCAACCAAAATCGAACCTAAGCCCACAAAATTGCAATACCACAAAGAAACTGCAATGCCACAAATATATTTTCACACCTGTGTTGAATGAATGAATGTGTTGAACCATGTCATCAAGGTGCATATGTGTGTGAGTGTGAGAATGAGTGAGAGGCCTTATGGGTCCAACATGTGACCAAGACTTAACAAATCCCACATGAACATGCCATATGACCTAGGCCTAAGTGTCCATGATTAATCGATTGCTAACATTAGCATGGCATTACTGTGTCATGCGGCACCATTCAGGTGGTGCCATGTGTCACCCAAAATGTTTCCTATTGGACACTTACATGAATTTGTTTAACGTGCTATGTGTCCACTTCATCAGGCTGACATGTCACCCACTCTACTACATCATCCATGCCATGTGTCCACATCATCAGGTTGACATGCCACCCACTCTATTATGTCATCCATGCCATGTGTTTGGGTTATACTATGTTTTATGTCAATGACATGTGTGTATGTTATTTGGCCATGTCATAAGTTGGTCTACCCATGTTAAAAGATATATTATGTCAGATCCACAACATCAAACATGATGTCAAAATTTCCATGTCAAACATACATTAGGCCACATCAATCTATATCACATTGGACCGTTGGAACCATAATGATTTTAGACCTGCCATGTCAACCATTGGACCTACTACACATATGCATTAACATAGGTTAATAATATATATTACCCTAATTTGGTTGCGGTATGGCATGTGGGATGGTTATTGTGCCCTCACAGTTCCCATGTGTAAGCACAACACAACTCAACCAACTCTATCAATTAAATATCATGCATGTTCAAACAAAAAATGTCATTGATCACCCAAACTAGATAGATCAGTTGGCAAAGATGTGCACCAGTAAATGAATTTGGGTTTTGACCGTTTTTTCTCCGTTGTAAACATGCTTCACTTCAAATCAATATTCCTCCTTATCCAATGGGAGTTTGACCAAGTTCCATATATCAATGAAAAGATCTCGGAGAGAACTATACAAGCGAACTATTTGAAAATTTGTTTGATTGACATAACTCTGATAAATGCTCAATAATATTCAGGCTATCATTTCTCCTTTGACATCACTGATGAATCAACAAATTATCAATGATCTTCTAAGGCATCATACCTTCTTTGACACCCAATTCATCATACCTCCTTAACATTAATACATTACATTGGTTTTCATCAATTACAAAATTGTGCCCAACAAGAAGAAACCAATATAACCTACAATAAAGGGATACAAACAACCCTCCTAAGGAGGAGCAAATAGTGATCCATGTTTATGAAACTTTCTCCACATGTGATATATATCTACTAATAAAATATTTTTCATTGGGTAAAAAGGCATTATAATTTTATTTTAT
>APFE031269636.1:0-11412 GCA_000404065.3 Pinus taeda | reverse complement strand
GAGGAATCACCGATAATGATGATGACCCTCAAGGTACTACAGTACAATTCGCGTGGTGTGAAAAAGGGACTTGGCGTCGAACACCATGCAAAATCTTTCGGTCGAAGGCCATTGATGACAACCTGTTGCCGGAAGTGAGAAACTTGCCATTGAGGCATGCAAGCTTCAAAGTACTGAAAGGATTGTTCCTAGGTCGGCTTCTTGGATAATCAGATGTCGTCGACAAGAAGTAACCCGTCGTAGGAGGGCCTTAATGAATCCCACATCTACGACATAGAACGGAGCAAATGATTTTGGAGGTGAAAATGATATGATGATACAGGGTTTAGGGTGGCAGTCATGAAAGGATGGAGTGTGAAGGTATTGTAGTAGATGAGACAAAAGATGGGTTGGTGAATTCTCTAATCGACTTCTCTTAAACATATTGGTGACACTGAAATGGATTGGTAGCGTTAACCCCAAAGATGGATGGTACGGTGGACCAATGGTAATATGACCAGTGAACAGAATAACCCAACCCAACTCAATCATGGTGATGGAGTGAAAGTGTCATGTTCAAGAGTGACTCTCTACCAATAAAGTTTCTTCAAGTTTTCTTCCCAATTTTCCCCAGTCATTACTGACCAGTACCTCTTTATTTTTGTCAAGCTTGAGGAGGATAACATGTGCTTGTTCTATAATTTTCCCTTTGGGAAAACCCGTCGCTATGTTTTAACGAGCTTAGAGATAATGAAACTCATTCTTGTCTGCATGGACAAGTTTGTCACTATTGGTTTTAACGAGTTTAACGACAAAGACAACTCGGTCCTTTTTCATTTTTAGAGAGTCTGAAAAGAGACGGAAAGAAAACTTCGGTAATCCTTTTTCGGCATATAATCCCTTAAGTCCGAAAAAGTATAAAATAATATGAAAGGGATGAATTTTCGATAGTTTTAACGAGCCGAACAAGACAAGTGCTCGATCTTTTTGTGTAATAATCCCTCAGGTCCAAAAATATTAAAATCTAGAGGAGGGATAGCACTCTCAGTAGCTTTAACGAGCTAGAGAGGACAACTGCTCGGCAATATTTTCATATTTTATGAGTCAGGTGAAAAGATCTTAAAGGAGACTTGTCTTTGAGGAACGAGTGATATATACAGGTAGCTGCTAATTCCAGGTAAGGTTTGGAATTTTCCAATCACGACAATGTCACAAGGATGGCTAACTGAATCACTCTTCGTAGCTATTCCTCAAAAGGGTAAACAATCAAATGGAGGCATATGATCAGCTAAAACAGAGTGGAGGTGATGGCAGGAAAATGACTAGGGCTCAAAAGCTGGTGATAATGCATTCTCAATGGTTATTTACCAGAGGTTGGCTCATTTTTTAGTGAGCTTAAACTCTGGGGAAACATTTTCTCATTGCTTCGGTTTAATTTTTAACGAGCTTGAACTTCGCATAAAAACTGCTCGTGATCATGGTCATTGATATTCAACCCATTGTTAACACTATGTTCTTTTGACGGTCGTACTACCTGTTCAATTTCTCCATCAAACTGATTAGAAATGAAAATACATGTTTGAAAAATGAGTTAAAACACTAATACCCTACTTGAATTACATGAAAAGTAACTTAAAAGTGGTTTTTACTCCTCATTTTACCATTTCATTTGAACTTGAGATTGTTGGAGCTTTGGAGGTGTTTTCCCCCTTGATTTTCACTAGATGATTCCAGGAGATTCTATGGATGATTCTTGGCACCATATGGACCAAGTAGGAGCTAAACATGTGCTCTTCAGCTGCATTCCTTTCTTTTTTACTTCTGAGCAGGTTTCCCTGTCTTCTTGAGCCTCTAGGGTTTGAAAAATTCGCTCTGCCCCCCATCGCACCCTATGTACATCGAAAGGTGCGATGCATACTGGGCTGGCCATTGACCAGTTAGTATGCATCACTCCTAGTACATAGCTAGGGTGCGATGGGTGCAAGGAGGGAACTTTATGCTCTGTTTTCTCATAGAAATTTTGCTTGCTTTTTGCCAAATCAGGATCCTGACTCTTCTCTTATTTGTTTTCAGAGATTCATCAGAGCAAAATGGTTGTTACATGGCGAGAACATGAGCATGAAGAAGATCCAGGTACGGTAACTGCATTGTGGAACTGTGGTTTGCTCAAGTTCTTCCACATCTCTAGCATGAGGCAACAAATCAACTTGTTGCAATATTTCCTCGATGCATGGGATCCTACCAACCAGGTGTTCCAGATTAGAGGCAAATCCATGCCCTTGACTATCATGGACATCTATTTTTTTACCGGTTTATCGAGGTGTGGTGCCCCTCTCTCATTATCAGGTTCCGCCCATGGGGGCGAATCCGTGAGGGATTATATTCATAGATACTGTAGAGAAGGATCTCAGCCGAGTAGGGATGAAAATATCAACATCCGAGATGTCACTGACCAGACTTTGAGGACCATCCTGTCCACCTTTGCTAGACTAGCTGGCAGTGCGGCTCTTCACTTGGCCAACAGGTCCTATATGCAGTATGCCTTAGAATGCCTTGAACCGAAAGTGTTCAACTGGTGTCATGCAGTACTCCCTGTAATAAAAGAACAAATGACTAAGGTGAAAAATGGGTGATCTAAGAACTTTGGCTATGGTTCCATTTTGACTGCTTTCGCCTCGGAGAAGATCCCACTGATGCAGCCACAATACATTTCACTTGGTTTGCCGCCACCGACTGAGCCACAGATGCAGATATGGGTTGACCTTATGGCTCGACATGTTGGTCAGCCACAGGTTTCTTTCTATGATGCTTTCTTTGAGTGGTTCAATCATCAGGAGATGGTTTATGCTGAGTGTCCATATGCTGGTATGGATTTCCGGGGTGACCTAGATTTGGTGTTGCCGGCTAGTGAGCAGTGGAGTGCTATAGGTAAAATTTATGACCATATCCCTGTTTATTGCTTTTATAATGTTCATGTTCTTTCTTTTATCAAGACTAATCAAGACTCATGTGCTCATGTAGATATTGGACCAGTGCGACCAGCAGTGTGCCTTAGAGCACCAACTGCCATTCCAGCAGGAGAGGCCATAGGGAGGGTTGTCCTTTGCAACCTGGATGTGGCCGAGACCCTTGCAGCATTGCAAGATTAGATCAAAGGCCTTACTCTCGGTATCTAGGATGTGAGGACTAACGAGCTGCCTCTGAGATTACAACGACATACGACCAGCGTGCCATGTCGATGGACTAGGCTTTTACGCATGATTGCACAGGCAGTGACTTGTTATCACCAGCACCATTAGACTAGGGTGTCCCCTAGTATTTTGAGTTTTTGGGTCATTTGACCGATTTTGTCTCGGACACAGAACATTATGTGTAAACCATAAAAAGTTATATATATATTTTTTATTTTTAGAGATTCATTTTGGTTAAGTTACATGATCCTAATGCAAATATTAATGAAATGCTTTTCTTTTATAAATGTCGCAATTGTCTATCTAACACATAATTTGCTAATGAATCCGTTAATGTGTTTAAGTTTATGGAAATATGCTGATATTGGATTGAATCGAACTCTTTCCAAAATCTTGACCCATAGGAACATGCGATAGATAGCTCGATTTTGTACAGAATATATATCGGTGAGCTATAGAATGACGAGCTGCGAGTCTAGCCAGACAACCAGCTGGTGTATGCCACGTGCGATGGCATCAAAGAGGATCTCTAACAATGCGTTGTATTCAGTAATGTTGTTCGTTGATCAGCCAATACATACCCCTCTAAAACTCACTAGCTCACCGCTTGGATCAAAAATGGCCCAGGCCGCAGAAGATAGGTTCCGTGAACTACGACTTGCTCCGTCGGCATATCCAACACATGATTCCAATGGGTTTGACATCTGTAACAAATGCAAAAGTGGATCATCTAATCAAAACGATTTCTCTTAGCGAAAACAAAAATGTAACAAAAGAATAGGGGTTACTATACTGAGTCAACCATAGTAACGCTTAAGGTACAACCCATTGCAGGGTTGTATCTTAACAATATATAGGCTCATCCATAGGCTCCTTTTTATAATACATGCTTAACAATATATAGGCCCATCCATAAAGACTTGAACTTACTTGCTCCTAACTTGTTGGACTCTTGGTCGTAAAGTAAGACCAGGTCGCCTTCTGAGAAGACACGGGGTTTGACATTCTTGTCAAACTGCGCCTTGACTTGTTTCTTATGCGCTTCATTAGCCAAGGTAGCATCACGATGGGTTTCATCCAATTGGATTAATTCCAAGAAACGAGTCTCCTCTTCTGAAGTTCCAGGGAGAAGGTCGACTACGAGTTTGAGGGACGAGATTTTGCACTGAATCGGTAAGATTGCTTCCAGGCCATACACCAATTGAAAGGGTGTAAACCCAGTCGCATTCCTTACCGATGTTTGGTATGCCCATAAGGCTGAGTATAGGATCAGGTGCCGACTCCGTTTATGGACTCCAATCATCCTTTGCAGCATGTGCTTCAGGACCTTGTTGATTGCCTCAACTTTTCCGTTAGCTTGTGGATAATACAGAGTAGAGCTACCATGGGACAGTCCTAATTTGGTAGCCAACTCAACCATCATGTGATTGCAAAAATGCAATCCATAATCTGTGACTATAGCTTGTGGAACACCGAGTCTGGAGACTACATGATTGAAAAAGAAAAGAGTAGCCATTTCACAACTATTGTTTAATGTAGGCATCACCTCGGCCCATTTGGTAAAATAGTCTACTACGACTATAATATACCCATGCCCCCCAGCCGAGGTGGGGTTACATGTCATGAAATCTATGCCCCCTTTGGTGAATGGGCCAACAACAACTACCAGCTACAAAGGTGTGGGTGGAATTATGGTTTTGCGATCGAAGATTGGACAAGCATGGCAACTTCTTACTGCTATTATGCAATCCTTGAAAATTGTTGGCTAGAAGTATCCTGCTTGAAAAATCTTTTGAGCCGTAGCATAACAAGATTGATGCCCCCCACATGCTCTTGAATGATAATCATTTAGGAATTTTTCAGCCTCCTCATGCGTGAGGCACCTTTGCAGAACTGTATCGATACCATGACGATAAACCGTATCATCGACGATCATGTAGTCTTTTGCTTGGTATCAAGTACTTCGCTGCTCTGAACGGGAGGTATTAGACCTATATGTTTGGGTCTGGAGATAAATGATTATATCTCCATACCATGGATCGCTTGAAGATATCAGAAACAAAGATTCATCCACAATTGTTGTATTGGATGTTGAATCATTGGACGACGATGGGAGATCGCTAACTATCAGGGGTAATTTTAGGGGCGAATAATCGCCCAAAGGCAAAATTTAAGGCTTTTTATATTTTAATGGGGCGAATTTTTAATTAAAATAATAAAAGCTTTTTTATATAATTAGCCCTCATTTTATTTAAAAATTAATTTATTTTTTTATTTTCGCCCAGGGTGGATACGCTAATCGAATCGGATTTTCTTAAAATCGCCCCATTTTGATATTTGCTCTTGGTTTGGGAGATCAAAATCGCCATTTCTGATTTACGGTTTGGTTTTTTTGGTTTGGTAGTGAAATTGTGAGGATCAATTTGGTCTTGGAAGGTTAAATTTGTTTTGAAATGGAGGGCGGAGCTTAATTTTTCCAAATGGAGGGCGGCTCCCTGTTTTCACGGATTCAGCCCGCTGTTTTCATGAATTCTGGATTCATGGTGTATATGGCTCCCGGCTCCCTGTTTTCATGAATTCATCATGTATAAAATTTTTTTGAAATAGGATTTTTGATCATAGTTCACAAATCTTAATTTTCTATTTAGCAGCAGCAGTTTCGGTGCGATATTCTTGCATTTTCAATCCACTTATTCTTCTCTTGTTTTGGTATCCATGGTTTCTTGGATTTGAATGGCTCATGCCACTGTAGCAGCAACAACAGTTGGTACTTGACAGAATTGTTGGCTGAGCGCGAGAAATTAAGCCCCTTTACGCGGGTCCTGCCCATCTGTAGCCGGCTTTTGAATCAGGGTAAGTTAGCTTCATATTTCTTGTTTTTCTTCAAGTTTGAAGTACAGGAGAAGATAGTTCATATTATCAGTTGTTTTGGAAGGCCAAATTAGGTGGATTCATGCCTCCTGCAGTTGGAACAGGGGTGTTCCGTTGGTTTTGAAGCACATATAAGTTATACCCCAAGATGCACGCGCATTCACAGTATTCCCTTTCTCCCCATCTTGATGCTATGTTTAATGGAATTTGATATTGTTTTTATGTTGAGCTTGAACAACACCATAGGTTTACTGATTCATATTTGGAAAAGAGTATGAAAGGTATACCCAAAATTATGCTAGCAAATCTAGGTCCAACATGTATGGTGTTCTAGGATATAAAAGCGAACACGAATTCATTCTTTTATTTTTTAAACAAGAAAAATTTATGTTTATATTACGAAAGATAGTTTACATACTGTGAAGTCTTGTTTAGAGGAAATACATACTTAGAGTGACACTTAGCTACATAAACAGTTGCATTGAAACTGACTTACTGAGACAGTCATCCTTATAGTTTGTAATTTCTCAATACTACTTTGCTGTGATTGACAAAACTATTTGCCACTTGTTAATATGTCGAAGTATATATTTGTCTGCCTTACAGGAACCCCCAACAGGGTATCCTCCAGAGGAGTGTCATTTGGAGTAGAGTAAGAAGTGCTTGAATCAAAGCCTTCGCTCCACTATGATGGGAGGTACTTCCTTGAAAGCTGACCGTAGATTCCAGCATATTGGGATAAGAAAACACAGTTATTCGATGGAACTTATCTATTTCCTAATCTATGTACAGAGGCATCTTGAAGCTGGGATTTGGTCTCTTGAAGTTGAGAGCCTTCTGAAGCTGGGATTTGGTCTCTTGAAGTTGAGAACCTTTTGAAGCTGGGATTTGGTCTTGTGAAGTTGCTTTGTAGGGAGTGAGAACTTCAATAGTTGTTGGTCTCACTTGCAAGGAATTAATGCTGGAATCCAATCCTTCACAGAGAGTTGAGAACAGAGGAAGCACGGAGAGAAGGAAAGCGTTCCCAATATAACCTGCTAGCTGAGTCATAATGTTATATGTTGAAGCAAAGATACCACAGCTCCTCCTTTCTTCCATACTAAGATCTTAGTCCTGATAACATTAATCTTTCCTTGTTTTTTTGTGTTTCATTTTCATGGAAAATTCGGACATGTTTATATTTTTTTCCAACACAATGTGCTTTCCCTCCCAAACATGGAATTTCCTTAGAGACTCTCTAAATCTGTTTATGTTTCTTTCTATCTCGACATTCAAAGAACTTGAAATTCCCATTTATGGAGCTACTACTTGTCAGTCTCTAAGTACTGTTAGATCTTCTGAGGTGTTCTTTTGTAAGTTTCAATATAGGTATTCCTTTTGAGTGATGCCAAGGATTCTACGTAGTTGTTGGTTGGTACTCAAATGTCCCAAGTTAAATTTTCAAATACTCTTCCTTTTGGTGTTAAGATTATCCATGCCTTGAACGAATGGCTTGGATCTCCCTCTGATGTTCATCAAAGAGCATTTGTTAAAATCTTTGCATCCAATCGTTAATATAATCACATTTGCAGGAGGTTACTTAAATGGGATTACATTCATGTACTTTTTTTGGTGCTGGTTTCCCTCCCTTTCTCTTCCCAATTTGCCAAATCATAAGTATTCTTCCAACCTTTTTCTTGTTGGCTTAATTCACTTTGCCTAATTTTTGAATTTTTCTAATCAAGTTGGCATTGATTCTTTAGACGTATTTGGAATATACCTATTTTTCATTGAATATCTTGTCGTTTTGATCAGCAGTATCTTCCAAGAGAGAAATATTCCAAATTACCTTTATAATTGGCTTGTTTTTGAATCCTTCAAGCAATAAAAGAAACCAGTTACTGAACAATTGTTCTTTAGAAGATGTTGTAATAGAGGAGGGGAGACTCATTTCTGTAACCAAAGAACGCAGGAAAAGAGGTTTCATTGTTTACAAAACAATAGTCACATCTTGAAGGATCATTAATTCCTTGTTTCACCAGGTTCTCCCCTGCTAAAAGTGTCTCATTTGGCCAGACATTAAAAGTCAAGTTTGGAGATGGAATAGCTCAATTCGATCTTGTTTAATTTGATTTCTAGAGAGAGAAAGGTTCCGCTCCTTCCAAGAAGTTTGAGGTATCCTTCTTTAACAATGATTTTCTTGATTGGGTGCCCTGTTTTACTTATTCCTTTCTTATTGGAGCTTTCCCATCCAGGACTTGGATCGAAGTTTGAGGTATCATTCTTTAACAATCTATTTTCTTGATTGGGTGCCCTGTCTTACTTATTCCTTTCTTATTGGAGCTTTCCCATCCAGGACTTGGGTCAGAAAGGTCCAAAGGCTGTTCAGAGTATTAAGAAGGGAAATGGGATAGATCCACTTCGTTTAAAGGGGAAGAATGTGAATTAGCCCAGGAGGAGATATGTGCCAAAAATGAAGGATTGTTAACTTTAGACCATCTTCTAAATGGAGAGAAATCCATATCTAATACTTGAAGGGTTTCCAAGGACATGGTTTTCCAAATCTTTCTACAAGAGCCATCCTTTGGTTGTAAAGTTAGATAGTTGTATATTTATAATTTATTTCAAGCTCATGGCCTAGCGAGACACTAAAATGACGTATGAGACCCACTTGTTTGTGAGACAAAAAACCTTGTCCACATAACATTTGCATTAATTAATTTACAATAGTGTATTTCTAGACTAACTCTGATTGTGCCGTTTTCATTTGCATTAATTAATTTACAATAGTTTATTTCTAGACTAACCCTGTCCACATACCATAGCTTTCTAGAATAACTCCTATTGTACTTGTATTTATGTTTGCTAATGGTGTCCCATGCAAATCTCCTTTTACATTTTAGTAAAAAGAATGTTCACATATTTGTGTGGAGATGATGCTAGGTACCAATTCTGACTTCTTAATGAAAGGAATACTTGCATACTTCCGAAATGCTTCTGACACATTATATTATCATGCAAAGTTGTTGTTTATGGTTAACGAGTATTCGTGCAATGCATTTCCATTTTAAAAAACAACAAAACAGAACTCACAAAACCTTCATTGAATTCACATGCATATGATGGGCGTAGAGCCATCACATGCATTTCATAACATATAGTTTGAGTAGGATGTACTAATTATAAGTAGTGTCTTTTATCTTTTAATCCAAACAATAAAGTTTCATAATGTAAGGAAATGTCAACCTTGGACTTACTTGTTGCCATTATAACACCAATAGTATATCCAACAATGCAAAAACTGGATATACCAATAATTTATGACTTAGCAAGGGTTGAGATGTCCTTTGTAGTGAGGGTGCATAACCTTCTAGCCTTATCACAACAGGCAAAACATGCCCCTTGGAATTGAACCTGGGTGGATAGGAGAACAAACTATGCTCCCAACCACTTGAGCTACTAAGACGGGGCAATAACCTTTGTGGTTATTGATTGGCACAGATGGACATGACAAAAGGTTGATAGCTAAAAATAGTTAGTTTATAGGTACCCTTGTTGATGGCAATTGCACCATGGACATGTCTATTGCCCTTTTTCAAAATTGGCATGTTGCAAATTTGTGTAGCTCCCATTAGTTAGGCCTACTAAGAGAAGCTCGGAAGGGAACTTGGCGATTTGCAAGTATGATGCACGATGAACAAGATTGGCATAAAGAACTTGATTAACTTTTATAAACTTGTGATCCTAGGATACATGTGGATTCCAAGAGTTGGTCATTTTCTATTTTAGGGTTGCAATGGATGTGTAGAAGTGCCCTAAGGCGTAAGCATCCGAGAGTACAATTGTACAATGCACTAATTGGGTTCACATTCATTTGGCACACATTTGTTGGATGAACTTCTTATGCACACCATTGCTAAGCACACTTGGGTGCGATGGGCACATTTGTTGGGTGTGTGGCACCTCGGGCCCAACGTGATAAAGATGTTTGATAGTTGATGGAACAAGAATGAAGTGGGCAAAGGCACCATTGGCCACACATTCGTCAAGCACACATCAACTGGACACACTTGTTGGGTGTACCTTTGTTGGTTGTGCTTGGGCACCTTCAGCACGACACCATTGGATATCAGATAGTGGATGGACAAGAAGGGGTAGAGACTAATAGGCACACATATGTTAGACATGCTTACTGTGTGCACCCTTAGGCGCTATTGGCCACACATTTGTCAGTCACACATCAACTGGACACACTTGTTGGGTGTACCTTTATTGGTTGTGCTTGGGTACCTTCTGCACAACACCATTGGATGTCAGAAAGTGGATGGACAAGAAGGGGTAGAGACTAATAGGCACACATATGTTAGACATGCTTACTGGGTGCACCCTTGCCATGTGTGCTTGGGTGCCTTGGGCACACTTGTTAGGTGTGTTGTGCCTTAAGCACAACACCATTAGATGTTGGACAATTTGAAATCAAGTAATGAAGGGGGTTAAAGACATCATTGATCATAGAAGTTGGTGATGTGAACACTTGAGTCCACTTAAGCATAGAGAGGTTTGTAATATGCCAAAGAAGGATGCAAGTGTGAGACAAATCTTGTATAAGTAGTGGGCACCTCAAAGTTGCTAAGGCATCATCCATTGATCATTCACCAAGAGTGTAAATGAGCTCGATTATCATGCTAAGTTTAGGGTTGGCATGGTAGGGTGAAATTGCACTCACTGATCATAGTTGAGAACATTCCTGAGATAACTTTCTTTGACACTCCAGACTATAAAATTTATGAGAATGCTACAAAATGAAAAACCTCTTGAGGAAATATCTTTAGCAAGAAGCCAAGCAGAATTTGAATATTTTTCTTAACCAAACCATATAAGATTTTGTTGTTATCACTAAGAAACTTGGCCAGATTTACCCTTGACTAGTATATCATAAAGGAGATCCTTCAATGACAAAGGTTTGCTTTGATCATAAAAAGCAAAATGCAGGTTTTGATAATTCTGGATCTGTGTTATTTTCTAAGGTTCAATGTTCACCATTTTGCCCAAAACGACAACTAGACATGCTTAAACCTTCCGCACTCCTCAAAATAGTTCCGCTTACGCTGTTTGATTTATAAAACAGAGAATTCCAAGCCAACTGAACAATGACATGAATGACATTTTTAAGGGTTCATATAAAGTATGCTCAACTGTATTGAATGTTGCTTTATTTTGCTGCCAAGTTTATCCACGGTGACTGTTTTTATATACAACACTGGAGCTGCTCGTAGTATGCATAATATTTGACTAGACCATGTCGGGCATTGCAAAAATTTGCTTTTCTCTTAATTTTACCCATGGCTGAATCTCTGCTTCCACTTATTCTGTTATGTTGTTTCAATGTTAT
>APFE031269630.1:0-21646 GCA_000404065.3 Pinus taeda | reverse complement strand
TGAGTAGGTTGAGGTGGATAAACAGCTTGCTGAGGATACTACTGATATGGTTGAGGGTGTGATGGATACGGTTGATGATATTGTTGATATGGTTGTGGATATGGCTGGTATGATTGAGGATATGTAGGATAAGATTGAGAGTACTGTTGAGATGGTCTCCATTGTTCCTGTGGGTTGTTTTGGTGCTGCCATGGCATGGGTACATTCCATGAATTCTGTGCATACATTTGATCATTTACAGGAAATTGCAAGTTTTGATTTGGGAACATACCTTGAGGTGCTGGCCTTGGATGCCATGGTCTTTTTGCGCCCATATAATACATGTTTTCCATCTCTGCATTGGCTTCCATGTTATAGTTCCACAAAACCTTGACTTTAGGACAGTTAAATATATCATGATGTTCAGTACATAAAGCACAAACTTGAATGTTGTCTAGTGGACAGTGCTTTAATGCATGTTTCTTCCGGCACTTGGGGCAGAAAATAGCCATCACCTGATCTTCAGCTTCTTGTTTCTTTTTGGCTTTTAGAGTGTCAATTTGGTTCCCTATTGTGCTTAACAAATCTGTCTTGAATTCTTCTAACAGGTTTCCTATCTCAGCCCTTGTGACACTTGTTGAATTAGACTTGGTGACCTTGGATGGCAAGGTTCTTTTTCCCATTTTAGCTTTACTCCTTGAATACTTTTCGCATAGATCAGCGATTTCTTCAAAGGGTAAAACAGAAATGTCACCTTTACCCATAGTGAGGTCATCCATGTATCCTCTCGGATAACCTTCAAGAATAATTGGTGCGGGTCAATTCAAAGAGGCATAGTTTCGGTGTTTAGATTTTTGTAAGTTGTAGACAAACCGTTTCGCACAGTATCCTCTAAGGTTCAATCCTTGTTGGCTCATCTAAAGATGTCATCTCTTAGAGTCTTTGGACTGCATGTAGGGTTGATACTTCCTTAAGAAATACTTTTCTCATACCATCCCAACAGTGATAGTTATGCTCACCAAAGCCAATGAACCAATCGTTAGGCTTGATCCTTTAGTGTGCTGGAAAAATCTGAGCCTATGGGCGCATCAGTAAATAAGCCATGATGTCCGACATACAAATGGTCAAAATTCGAACAAGAAGTGAGTCCGGATCTTCTGAAGCCATACCATAAAAATTAGGTAGCACTGATGGGGGTATGTTTTTCATTTTGATCTCATCATCTTCCTGTGGTTCTTGTATAGGAAAATGAAAAGTTGACTCTTCCTCATCCCTCTGTCTTTGATGTGGTGCTGATCCATCTCCTTCCTCAGCCATCTTAGTAGATTTCTCTGTATCAGAGTCACTTATTTCAAAGAGGCGATTAAGGTAAGAGTGTTCAGTCTCTGGAGAGTGTTTAGTCATTGTGCTACTTTCTCCTTGTGTGGCAGACCTAGGAAAGTCCCTCTTCTATGATTTATGTATGAATAAAGTTTGCCTTTCAATGAGAGTAAGTCTCTGCCTTGATTTTTGTTTATCCTCTAATGCTTGAATCATATTTTCCTCAGCTGGTGTTGAATTCTTTACAGAGTCTGCTCCTGATGATGATGGGTTAGTTTTTGAATGGTGGGGGGTTCTTATGAATCTACCCTGATTGTCTCTAAACCTAGGCATAAATGAACATGACTTTAACTGTGTTTTTGTTTATTTTTGCTTATTGATTTTTTGTTTCTTTTCAATCCTTAAGTACGCCTCCCCGGCAACGGGCCAAAATGTAGTGTCCTATCTAGGGTGCTAGACTGGGCTAAATTTATTATCGACCAGGGTGCGTAGACTTAGAGGCGTGTGCCTAAAATATATAGACATAAAGGATCTAATCTAAACCTACTCTTCCTAATTACAATGTTGTGACTTAATATCAAACTATCAATCAAATATTAACTAAGCATCAAACTATGTACCATTATCAGCTAAGATTCAACTCATAACATGCTGTGTATCACTGTATTTAAAGGTTTCGGTCTCCTTACAGAAACACCAAACATAAAACCCCTGTTCAATGGTACCCAACATTCATGAACGTTTATTACTATCATGCAAAGTGAAAATCGTAAGCATATAGTCCATGACAATGCTTTACAAAGCAACCTTGGGTCGAATCCCTTACAGGATATAATTCACGATCCTAATGGTGGCCTATTCAAGCGCATGCATAAACATATAAACAACGCATTCATAAACTCATGAATATAAAATCGATTAAATCCCTGTGCATATATATCAATACCAAATACCAATCAAATGCTCTGACTGTAAACGCAATTAAATAGCACTGTAAACGCAATTAAAATGGAAACAGTATACCATGTACGCAGGGCCCGTCCGCGTTCTTGGTATACCGAGCTCGTTATCCCACGATCACCAAATTAAAACAATCGCACTGTGATTATAATGCAAGTCTATTGTATTAAATCAAAGCTCTGTTCATGAAGCGATAAGTAAAACCGTAAACTGACATATAACTAGGTTCGGACTTATAATTACATATGGTTCACATCCCTTGAAAATGGATGTTCATCCATGGGCGGCTGTTGCCGCTTTTACCAAAACACAAAATGTTTCTATCCTAGCTTACGCACATAAAAAAAAGGAAACAACTAAAAATCGGTTGGAGCTGTGACTGTGTGTTGTTGCTGCCTTTGTCGCCAACATGCCATAGTTGACCAGGCGTTGACCGCGAATGTAGGAGGGTTGTTTCCGCTGCAGGATAGGTGCTTGTCCATGCTTGGACATTCCACTTTTCGCCCATACCTTTCGCTCTGGCCTGGCTGTCACGCCACATGTCAAACAATAAGCCATTTACAGGTTGTTGGGACTTCCTGTAGTCATTTTGCCCAAAAACTCCTAATTTATTAACACAAAACCCTTAAATCAATTTAAATGCAATTCAACAACTATAAGACTATTAATTAATCAATTTCCAAGGAATTTGAGCGATAAATGATGAAAAGAGGTAGGTGGTTGTCATGTTTTGGGAGGGAAAAAGGGGTCATAGAATGGTACCAACATCTCTCCCCGACTTAATGACTTAGCATGTCCTCATGCTAACCCTGAAGTGCTTCCTTCAAACTCGGTCCCTGCCTGTACCTCTGCTGCCTTGAGCAATGTGTCTACATTCTTTTTCACTTGGGAATCTTTCTGGTCATGGAGCTCTTGCTTTAGTCTTTTATACTTTTCCTTAAGGGTCTTCTTTTGATTGTACCACTTGGTGGCCCACTTGCAAATGTCTGTTTGCTCAACTTCCAGCTCATTAACTCGCTCCTTTAACTTTTCATTTTTCTTTTGAATTTCCTTACTCTGTGTTCGGAGCATTTCATTTTCTTTCTTAATAACTTTCTCCAGCATGTTAGCCTCCATGAGCTCTTCCTTTAATTTTTCAATTTGTCTCTCTAATTTCTTCTGCTTCTTATTGGGAGGTGGTGACCCTCTTTCTTGTTTGTTATTACTTTCGACCTCTATATCAGCTCCTGGGGGTGAATGGCTTTCAACATCTACGTCGGCTCCTGGCCCTGGTGGCGAATGGTCACTGCTCTGAATATCCATCTGTATAGGTGCATTGGATTCGGGTTGGTCTTCTTGCAACTGAACTTTTGATTTCCTTCTTGTTCTTCTTGAGTAAGTGGTGAAGACTTTGTCTTGTTCTGCCCTTTTAGCATCCTCCTTTCTCATTTGTCTGGTCCTTATGCTACTCACAGGTGGGGGTATCTTGTTAGCTTTGGATGATGCTAGAATCTCCTCATCAATGTCCTTCATAAACCCTGAATTTTCTTGTGATTCTTCTTTGTCTTCCTCATCCCTGATTTGGTTGGCAGCTAAGAACTCCTTCCATGTTTTCCCTCTTCTTTGCATTTCATGTTCGATGATAATTTTGATTAAACCAAAATGATATAAGCTTTTGTCTTCGTTTCCTTTCTGCTTCTGGATGGTTTTGGACATCTTGGTTAGGCTCTGTAATAAGAAATATGGTAAACTGATCACACATTGTTTCTTTATGTGTAGCAACAACTTGATGTGGTATAAATAAACAATGCTGTAGAGGCCTTCACAGGTTACAAACTTTTGAAGTATGTAAACCATTTCATCCCAAGGATGCACCAACCAACTTCTTGGAATGCCTTTCTTCCAGTTGACCGCTGAGACTCGGGACCTGTTATCACCCCAAGAAACTCACCTAGGTTGTATATCAGTGATGCTCAGGAACATTAAAAATTTAACAATTCTATCGGATGAAATGATGGATAAATGGAGGATGTGCAGCACCTTTAAGCCAGATAACCATTTCTACTATGATTGACCCCAGACATGGGTGAACACCCCTAGACTACAAGGTTTTTAACCACCAATTACTCACAACTTAAGGTAAAGGTGATAATGAAGAAAACTAATCACCCCAGCGGATGCACAGGACCCTGTGATGGCCGGCGGCAACCAGTAAAAGGTCTGTAAATCTGGATTCTAATACATAGACAGGATGACAACTCTCTATGCATTACAACAACAGAAACCTGCATACATGTTCAGTTATACATGCCAAACTCTAACACAGAGGTGGGATGACAGCCCCTCTAATGCTAAAATTTACAGTAAATGAACGAATGCAAAACATGCACAGCCTGGAACAAGAAGAAGAAATGGAAAGTGAGCAATTGACAACAAAAGAAGCTTGTATCAATTGGAAATGAAGACCAGATGCTGCCGGTTACAAAGTAGTTATAGTCTCCAGAAGTTAGAAGGCTACAATAAGCTCTCATTCATCAAACACTCATCACCTGATTACATCTGAGTTCTGAGTATAAAAAGTGTCACAATACAAAATTTCTCTGTTAAACAATGCGTGGAGGAGCCCATAAATGGCCACCAACCATATTTACATTTAGGAATGGCCCTTTGATACAAATCTGACTGTGTTTTGAATAGATTTGTCCCTCTCTGGTGCTTTGCGGTCCTTTTTTGGGTAAGTGGAATGAAATATGAGTGAAGCCCATAGCCATTGAATGCTTTGACTGGATCTGCGGTGTCCTAATTCCTCCTTGGCCATACTGCTGATTTACTGCAGTCACTGAACATTGAAATGGCTTCATCATGACTGATAAATGTTGATTTGTTTTGGGCACGTCCTCTTTTGCTTGGCCATACTGCGAATTGAATGTAGCTGCTTGCTGCGCTGTACTACTCTATGCTTGCTTTGACCAGCTCTGCGCCACTGACAAATCCTGCCCGCTTTGCCACATTTTAAACATTAACAGTCATTGCATGCATCACTCCTCTATCGGGTCGCCTTTCGGGTCGCAATCGCACATGATAGCTGGCCAATCCATTGTTTGAAAATACATTGAAAAATGCTGCAAAACACTGGAAATTTGCCTTTGGCGAACTTGAAAACATATATATTTTGCTTCCCGAACCCCATCAGGTCCGGGCTTCATCGCTATCGGCACCCCCCAAAGCTTCCTTTATATTTCCTCATATTTCGTTATATAACGAAAATGCGCCCAAAATCATTGAAAAGGCCTTAGCGCGGACTTTGAAATTTTATGAAGAATCACTCATAATGATATCGGGTCCGACCCATCGGGTCGCATACATGCCTTGTATAAAAGCTCTGCCCCTTTTAAAAGCGCCGATAGTGATATCACCGCGAACCCAAAAATTTATGAGAAATAATTTATAGCACTATCGGGTTCGGCATATCGCATCGCAATCATAACCATGCAAAAGGCCCTGCCCCCTTTGTAAGCGTCGATGCGATATGCCAACGTGATATCGGCGATGTGATGTCGGCGATCGCATATCGCCAAATATAAAGGCCCAAACCTCCTTTGTAAGTCCTCCATTGCGACCTGCCGATGCGATATCGGCAATCGCTCACCGGTGAGGTCTCCTGAGTCGCTGCCACTTCCCGCCTGCTCCGACTGCGGTATGCCAACGCAATTTGGATGGTTGATCGGCCAGATCCAACGGCTGATATGATTTCAGACCCTTAAACCTGCGATTTGAGATTTTTCATGATTTTAGAGTATTTGTGCCTCCTGATAGTGTATTTCCGCTCCTCCAAGGGCTTTCCTCTTGCAACTTCTTCAACCGGTAGGAAGATTTTAGCCAAAATTTGAAGAATTGAACATCAGAAATGGTTCACTTGGCATGAACTTAGGTGTGTTTGCAGCCTTTGAGAGCACTTGAATCCATTTTCTTATCCTTTTACATAACAGAGCTAACACTGGCTCCTTCTGGGGATGAGATCCTCCCTGTGAGGTCTCAAGAACCTGCAGATCAATGCCTTCCCCACAACAAATCAAATTAGCAAAAATTCCTAGTGCTCCATTGGGCATGGAGTCTACTATGGCTACACTAACAACCGATAAAAGCAAAATATTTACAGCTTTAAGGCCAGAGACCTTAAATGACATAGTTTTTCAAAAACCGCCCATTAACTGGGCCATCAAAAACTGTCTCCCCTTCCATACTTTTCAGTATGAAGGTATTGTTCCCTTGAATCTGTGAAATAATGAACAGGCCTGTCCAGAGAGCATCGAATTTCCCATGATTTCCTTTCTTTTCTTTAAAAGCATCCCATTTCATGACCAAATCCCCAACCCGGAAATTGTTTCTTTTTGCCTTCTTGTCAAGGCTTCCTTGACCTTTTGCTGATGTGCTGTAGCTTTTTCAACCAGCTGTTCTCGAATCTGATACAATTCTGTTAAATCAGTGATTCTATTTTCCATATCATACTCTTCATTCTGCACTGTTTGAAGCAACTTTGCCACTGAGAGTGTAAGTTGAATTGGAAAAATGGCATCAGTACCATATACCAGCTTGAAGGGGGAGCAGCCTGTAGATCTCTTGATAGTCACTCTGTTTGCCCAAAGTGCTTACTTCAGCTTGGCATCCTAATTCTTTTTATTATCCTCTAACAGCTTCTTAATTATCCTAATCAGACTTTTATTAGAGGATTCTGCTAAACCATTCCCTTGGGGGTAATAAGATGTGGAATGAACAAGTTTAATGCCCATCGAATCACACATTTCCACCAATTCTTTTGCCCTGAATGCTGCTGCGTTATCTGTTATTAGCTTATGCGGGCAACCAAATCTGCTGAAAATATTTTCTAATAAGAATTTCATGACCACATTATGATCAGCCTTCCTTGTTGGGATTGCTTCAATCCATTTTGTAAAATAATCAGTGGCCACTAATATCCACCTGTGCTGGCCATTGGAATGTGGGTTGATTTCACCAATAAAATCCAAGCCCTACTGCTGAAAAGGTCCTTTTGCAATTATTGGCTTTAGGGGCAGGCATTTCAACTGCTGCTTACCTTCAAATCTCTGACCCCTGTCACAAGATTTAACAAAAGCAAAAGCATCAGAAAATAAAGAGGGCCAGTAGTATCCGGCTCTGAGAATCTTTTGGGCCGTAGTTCTCCAATAATGATGTCCTCCACACATGCTGTCATGGAACTGCTGCATAACTACTATTGACTGTTCTTTTTCCAGACATCTTAAAAGCACTCCAGATAGATCCCTCCAATAAAGCAAACCATCATTGATGCAATATTTTGTTGCCTTGAGTTTTAAAGTTCTTGCTTGACTTTGAGAGAAATTTGAAGGGACTTCAAGCCTTAAGAGAAAATTGATTATTGCAGCATACCAGCTACATGAAGCTAGGTTGCTGGGCACTGACTGCTCTCTCTTCGTTTCAGCTGTTTCATGCTCTTCTGTTTGACCATTCTCTGCTACATCGAACAAGAAATCAATGTCCAAAGACCCGCAATTTTCCTCAGTCAACAATTTAGCAAGCCCTTGACCCCTTACCAGTTTGGTGGGCTTCAGCTCTATGTTGAATTCTATCATTTTTGCAATCCATTTCGCTCTTTTTCCATCAACATCAGGCTGCGTTAATACATCCTTTATTGCAGCAGAAGGCGCATATGCAACTATTTTGGAATGCAAGATGTATACTCGAAAAGCTTTCAAAGACTTGACAAGAGCATAAGCCTGCTTTTCAATAATATCGTACCTTAACTCAGCATCCCTTAAGTTCTTGCTAAAAAAGGCCACTGGATGCTCTTGACTTGCTTCATCTTGCTGCAACAAAATAGCTGCGATTGTATCCTTAGAGGCAAATGAGAACAGATGAAACTCCTTGCTATAATCAGGACTTATTAAAGTAGGAGCTTCCATAATAGCCAACTTAATGGAGTCAAAAGATTTCCTGGCTGCATCAGTCCACTTTACTTCTGCTCCCTTTTTTAACAAGGAGGTTATGTGCTTAACCAGCTCAGCAAAATTAGGAATGAATCTCCTCACAAAGTTAATTTTGCCCAAAAAAGATTGTATATCTTTCTTTGATCTAGGGAGAGCCAAAGCCTGAATTGCTTGGACTCTTTCTGGGTCGATTTGAACACCTGCAGCAGATACTACATGCCCCAATAGTTTCCCTTCTTCCAAAGCAAATTGAGGCTTTTTGGGATTGAGTGAAATTCCAAATTTCCTGCATTTTAAAAACACCTTTTTTAAATGTTGTAGATGATCATGATGGCTGCCAGAATAAACGGTTATGTCATCAAGATAGATTAGCACAAATTTATCCTTTTCTCCCACAAAAGAAATATCCATAGCGCGCTGAAAGGTGGCTCCAGCATTAATGAGCCCAAATGGCATTTTTGCATACATGAATGTGCCCCAAGGCGTGGTAAATGTTGTCTTCTCTTGATCATCTGGATGCACAGCGATTTGATTAAAGCCTGAAAATCCGTCTATAAAAGACATTACTTCGGCATCTGAGACTTGCTGCAATAAATGCTCCATTTTTGGTAGAGGATAATTATCATTTTTGGAGCATCTATTTAGATTCCTGAAATCAACACACAGTCTGATTTCTCCATTCTTCTTCCTCACGACAACCAAATTTGCCACCCATTTAGAATATCTGAGAGGCACTATTATCTTAGCAGCCAACAACTTTTTAATTTCTTTCTCCACCAGAGGAAGGAGCAACAGATTCATTGGTGTCAGCTTCTGTTTGAAAGGAATAGTGTCTTTTTCAAGTGGAATTTTATGCTGAATTACATTTTTGTCATATGTTTTCAGATCGTTGTAATCCCAAGCAAACACATCAGCGAACTGCCTCATTAACTTGCAGTATTCGGTATTCTGCTCATCAGATAGTTTAGCGGACAGATTAATAAATTTGGGCTGGCCTGGGCTTCCTATATTATACTTACATACAGTAGATTGATCTTCTTTATAGGCACTTTGTAAGGCACATCATTGTGATCAAATAATCGCTCAAGAGGAATTAAACCCTTAGGAATGTGGTTGCTAGGAAGTTGGACTATGCTATTCTTGCCAATCTTATTTTTAAACTGGAACTTGGGAGCTTCTAGCAAAGCATCATTATTTTGGTCAATTTGCATTTCAAAAAATTCATCAATGACTTGAAGAAACCTATTCAATTCATCATCATCATCAAAAACTTTCCGATGGTGGACATTATCAGGCACAGAGGGTCTATACTTCATTTGTACCTCATAAACTAGTTTGGGAGGAGATGGATGGATGAACAAACTAGCAGAGACAACAAGAGAGTCAGCAAGCTGATTTTGGGCTCTAGGAATATATGAAATGTAGAAAAAATCAAAGAACTCCTTGACTCTCCATACCTCATCTCTATAAGCTCTCAGCCTTGGATGCTTTGCTTGGAATGTTTTATTTACTTGCTGAATTATCAGATCAGCATCTCCAAATACTTTCAGCTTCTTTATTCCTCTGTCTTTGGCTACCTGAAGGCCCAATAGCAGAGCTTCATACTCTGCTATGTTGTTTGTCACCTGAAATACCAGCTTCAGGGACAATTCAACTCTTTCTTGCCGTGGAGATACTAGCACCACCTCTGCTCCTGCAGTCTCTTTGGTGCAAGCTCCATCAAAAAACATCTCCCAAATCTGTTCTTCTATATCATGCTTGGCCTGATCTGATTGTTTCCTGATGTGCAATGAGGCCTTCTGAGATTCTTCTATTTGAAGAATGCATGCACCAAAATCAGTGTCCACTGCATATATGGGATGATTTGTAGGATTCTTCTCATCACTAATGATATATGCCAGCTGTGCTTCTCTATATAATCTCCTGCTTTCTCCTCCAAACACTGGGACAGTTGCATAAGATAGATCATTCTGTAATGTCCCTCCTAGTCTCTTAATCCACCCTCTAGACAATAGCATACCAAACTTCGGAGGGACAATGGCCACCACTATATCCATCATCATACTCTTCATAGGCAGCTGGGTTAAGGTAATGGCTAGATCCTTAATCAATCCAAGGCATTTTACCTTTCTTGAATCAAAAGAGAACAAATCATGATAGGGTCTAGTGATATCAAGGCCTAACTCTTCCATGACAGTTTTAGGCATTAGATTGTGGTTGGCACCTATGTCTAGCAGACAATTGTGGAGGATTTTATCATGGATAGTCAATGAAACATAGAAAGATGGAGAACTATTATGAGCAGGTTCAATCATGGGACTAAGCACAATAGCAGGCTTATCATCTTGCAAGTTGACAGAGTCCATGGAGGTTTGTTTAGACTGTAAATCAAGGGCCTTAAGGATGGGTTTTCTGAACAATTCACTCTTGACCAACTCAGCCAGAGGCACAACAACCTTCAATTTTTGAACTTCTGATTCAAAACTGAAAGAAGAGATAGGCTTATTAGTAGTTTTTACCTCTTGGACTAGAACTTTGAGGATGACCTGATCAGCTGCTGATATTCTTTGCCTGGTATGCTGTGGAGCTACTTGGGCAGCAGCTTCTTGTGCAATTGTTTCTTTGGCATTATTTGCATTGGATCTTAGATTATATTTGCGCTGCTGTTCACCTGATTGTAGCATAGCACCAGTGTCCCATCCTTGCTTGTTTTTCTCTTGCTGCAATGACTCTTCATATTCAACCAATGTTAAAAATACAGCGCTACCTTTATCTTCCATGCAGTGAATTTCATCTTCCTCTTCTTCAAATTGTTCCCCCTCCATTACTGCATTTTGAAAAGGAGCTTTAACCCTATGATCTTCTTTGGCTTGCTCACCTCTTTGCATGATTTGTAGCTGATCGTTTGCTTTTCTGAATGGGTTTGGACTTCTTGGAGCAAATGTGTTTTGCTGCCTTGTTTTGCCTGAAGCCTGCTCTACTTTTAGCCTTGAAACTTCAACAGCCAATGACTCTATCATCTTAGTCATTTTGTCTAACTTAGGCTCTGAAGTCGGAGCCTGAGAAGAAGAAACCTCCCCTCTCGGCTTTCTCCTATCAATTTGACTTTTCAACTTCTCTTCTGCCATAATATTTGATTCCACCTCGAGGGCTGCTTCTTGCATATCATTCAAAGTAGGGCATCTTCTTTCTCTCAACAGTAAGCAGAAATCAGGGTCAAAAGCATTAGCATATGTAAGTTTGGCAGTGGTGGGGGTAGGCTTTACCTCAGCTGGTATTTTACTATACATCTTATTAAATCTTTTATTGAAATCAGGCAAAGATTCACCCTTTTCTCTTTTCAAGTTTCCAAACTCAGTATGATAATATAATAGGTCCTTCTTATCTCCCCATTGCTTCAAAAATGCTTCATCTAATGCTTCAATATCTGTTATAAATCTCTGGGGTAGTTCTCTAAACCACTTCCTAGCCTCTCCATCAAGGCTCTGGACAAAAACTCTCATCCATACATCATTCTCACTGATATCTAAATTGTCAGCATAATTATAAAAAGCTTCAAGATGTTCTTCTGCTGTCACTCCCTCTGTTCCAGTAAATTTGGGCATATATTTTTTATATTCTCCTGTAGGCATGGCATTTAAAGGTACAGGCAAGACCAACGGTCCATATCTAGCAGCAACGATCCTTTCAATCCAGGTAGGTGCTTGTTGTCCTGCCATATTTGGAATATGTGGAAGAATACTAGCAAATAGAGCAGCAGGAGATAATGTAATGGATGAGAAGGATATTGGGATGTTTTGGACAGTATGGGAAACTCTCTTTGGGCTGAGATTCAAAGGAGAACTGACTGCAAAAGGGGCTGAACTGATCTCTAAAAGAATTTCTTTGCTAACAGTGTTGGGCTCTAAAACTTCAAGCTGTGATTCTTCAGCTATAAACTCATCTTTCAGAGATAAATCAGAGTTTTTAGGCTTACCTGATCCTGATGCCCCTTTCTTTGATGATTTCTTCGATTTAACAACTTTTTCAGGGTCAAGCAATGGTTCAGCTGGAAACTTCTGCAGATTTCTTCTAGTATGCCTCACAAACTGAGCCAGAACTTCAAAGTGGAGTCGCCAAAGGATGGTCTTCCACCAATGGAGTCGCCAGACAGATGATTACAACCAAATTCTGTGTTCAAACCTTGTCTGTCATCAAAGCTTGAAACTATGTCGTTCTCCCAGGGAAGCTGAGCTTTGATTCTCCTCTCCCCGGCAACGGCGCCAATTAATGTTATCACCCCAAGAAACTCACCTAGGTTGTATATCAGTGATGCTCAGGAACATTAAAAATTTAACAATTCTATCGGATGAAATGATGGATAAATGGAGGATGTGCAGCACCTTTAAGCCAGATAACCATTTCTACTATGATTGACCCCAGACATGGGTGAACACCCCCAGACTACAAGGCTTTTAACCACCAATTACTCACAGCTTCAGGTAAAGGTGATAATGAAGAAAACTAATCACCCTAGCGGATGCAGAGGACCCTGTGATGGCCGGCGGCAACCAGTAAAAGGTCTGTAAATCTGGATTCTAATACATAGACAGGATGACAGCTCTCTATGCATTACAACAACAGAAACCTGCATACATGTTCAGTTATACATGCCAAACTCTAACACAGAGGTGGGATGACAGCCCCTCTAATGCTAACATTTACAGTAAATGAACGAATGCAAAACAGGCACAACCTGGAACAAGAAGAAGAAATGGAAAGTGAGCAATTGACAGCAAAAGAAGCTTGTATCAATTGGAAATGAAGACCAGACGCTGCCAGTTACAAAGTAGTTACAATCTCCAGAAGTTATAAGGCTACAATAAGCTCTCATTCATCAAACACTCATCACCTGATTACATATGAGTTCTGAGTATATATAGTGTCACAATACAAAATATCTCTGTTAAACAATGCGTGGAGGAGCCCATAAATGGCCACCAACCATATTTACATTTAGGAATGGCCCTTTGATACAAATCTGACTGTGTTTTGAATAGATTTGTCCCTCTCTGGTGCTCTGCAGTCCTTTTTTGGGTAAGTGGAATGAAATATGAGTGAAGCCCATAGCCATTGAATGCTTTGACTGGATCTACGGTGTCCTAATTCCTCCTCGGCCATACTGCTGATTTACTGCAGTCGCTGAACATTGAAATGGCTTCATCATGACTGATAAATGTTGATCTGTTTGGGGCACGTCCTCTTTTGCTTGGCCATACTATGAATTGAATGCAGCTGCCTGCTGCACTGTACTACTCTATGCTTGCTTTGACCAGCTCTGCGCCACAGAGAAATCCTACCCGCTTTGCCACATTTTAAACATTAACAGTCATTGCATGCATCACTCCTCTATTGGGTCGCCTTTCGGGTCGCAATCGCACATGATAGCTGGCCAATCCTCTGTTTGAAAATACACTGAAAAATGCTGCAAAACACTGGAAATTTTCCTTTGGTGAACTTGAAAACCTATATATTTTGCTTCCCAGACCCCATCAGGTCCGGGCTTCATCGCTATCGGCACCCCCCAAAGCTTCCTTTATATTTCCTCATATTTCGTTATATAACGAAAATGCGCCCAAAATCATTGAAAAGGTCTTAGCGCGGACTTGAAATTTTATGAAGAATCACTCATAATGATATCAGGTCCGACCCATCGGGTCGCATACATGCCTTGTATAAAAGCTCCTCCCCTTTTAAAAGCGCCGATAGCGATATCACCACAGACCCGAAAATTTATGAGAAATAATTTATAGCACTATCGGGTTCGGCATATCGCATCGCAATCATAACCATGCAAAAGGCCCTGCCCCCTTTGTAAGCGCCGATGTGATATGCCAACGTGATATCGGCGATGTGATGTCGGCGATCGCATATCGCCAAATATAAAGGCCCAAACCTCCTTTGTAAGTCCTCCATTGTGACCCGTCGATGCGATATCGACAATCGCTCATCGGTGAGGTCTCCTGAGTCGCTGCCACTGCCCGCCTGCTCCGACTGCGGTATGCTGACACAATCTGGATGGTTGATCGGCCAGATCCAACGGCTGATATGATTTCGGACCCTTAAACCTGTGATTTGAGATTTTTCATGATTTTAGAGTATTTGTGCCTCCTGATAGTGTATTTCTGCTCCTCCAAGGGCTTTCCTCTTGCAACTTCTTCAACCGGTAGGAAGATTTTAGCCAAAATTTAAAGAATTGAACATCAGAAATGGTTCACTTGGCATGAACTTAGGTGTGTTTGCAGCCTTTGAGAGCGCTTGAATCCATTTTCTTATCCTTTTACATAACAGAGCTAACAGGACCTAGACATGAATTGGGTCCACGATTTCTCTTTGAATTGTTTGGTTTTAAAATACTTTTCCCCCTCTAGGCTAACCCCTATCGCTTGGGCGATGGTGTCCTCTAAAACCTTGAATGAGAAAGTGCCAATCAGGGCTTTCTCCCCATTAAATGTGAAGGCGAATTGCTTAGCAACTTCTTCGTTGCTTCCATGGAATTTTTCCAAAAAGGGTAGCCACTGTATTTCCCTCAAAATCGAAATACAGTCTTCATGGTACTGGGAGCTATCGAACACGTTTGGCTCGACCCTATTTGTCATCTTGGCAGAGGGTCGAGCTTCTTAACTTGCAAATTTAACAAAGAAGTCTGGGTTTATTACCTAATACAGTCGCTCCCTTAGTGTTCACTGTAATGCTGGGTCGACTTGCTGTGTAGCTCGGTGAGAGTCGAAACCAGATGCGTTCTCTGCCCTCGGTCCTTGCTGTGGAGGCCACGGTGTTATACACCAACGTATGCAATCCTGAAAATAAGTGAAATGACCAACTTCCTTCTCCTCAGAGTGTATTCATTTTTAAGAACATAGGAATAATGATAATATCGCTTGCACAAATATTATGATGGGAGCGCTGGGAGGTGTATATACTACACCGCTGATGGAGTCCCCTGAATCATTTGGGTGCGTCGGGTGGTGAATTCATCATTCGGCCCATGCAAAATAATGAATAGGCATATTGTCTTTTTCCTTTATATAATTACTCTTTTTATTTTTTTATTAATTTTTTTTTCAAAAAAATATCACCACGTGTCCTGTTGGTACTCAGCCAATTGGAGGTGTAGACTTAGGAGGTTGGTATGGCGGTAAATGGCTGTAGGATGCTTAGGAAATATTGGAGTGAAGGGTGAATGAATTTTAAAAGTGGAAGTAGGTTGGAGTAGGGAAGAATTAGGGGGATAAGGGAGGATGAGAAAATGCGCCCTTGGAATTAATCATAACAGTCATAGCTATTAGAATTAACATAAAAATTAATCTAAGAAATTAAGTGTTCAAACAAGGAGTATATTACACTATTATTTGACTGTTGTTGTATTGACATGCTGAGTAGAGCTAGCTTTTTTACTGTTGTTTGATTTTCCTTGCTGTTCATAACAGGTCCCTTGAGGTAGGTTTGCATGCAACAGGTCCCTCTACAGTGCTGAAGATGTTCATGCAATTCTTTGTGTGCATGCAGGTGCTGCTGAGCTTGGGTGCTTGATGAAGTCTTGGTCCTGCCTTTGTAGAAACTTGTTGAAGCTGTGTTGAAGTAATTTTCTTTTGAAATATCAATCTCCTAACACGTCCCTTTTTGTGTGTCTAAACAGGTCCCATTACTGTTGGTGCTGGTAGCATGGTCTTTTTGGACAGAACAGGTCCCCCTGCATAGTATTTATAACCAGGTCCCTCTGATATAAAACAATGACAAGATAGCTTATTTATTGAAGTCTGGAATGGTGGAACAAACTGCTTGGAAAATTTACAATGATGAAAAAAAAATTACTATGGAGAGATAAGGATATAAGAATATTGATGCTCCTCTCCCCCACAAAAATTTTGACTTGTCCTCAAGTCAATATTCAGCTGAGACATTAAACAGTGAAAAAGAAAGAGAATTCTTACCCACCAACGAATTGGTTTTCAAGTAGGAATTCGAGGTTAGAGTGTGCCAGAAACTGGTTTTCACATCTAACCCATTTATTTATTTATAATTTTTTTTATATTTTATAATTTTTTTTTTTTCAAAATTGAAAGAAAATAAAGTAAGGTAGGGATACTACAGCTGAGGGTTGCAGTATCTCAACTTCACTTTGTTGAGAGACTGTGTGGAGACAATCTTGCTTGTTGATGGGCTTAGTATAAAGTTTCAGGTGATGACCATTGACAGTAAAGGAATGACCTTATCCATAAATAGTTGTGAGCTTCACTGATCCATTGTCATAAACCTGAACAATTTCGTAAGGGCCCATCCAATGGGTGGTAAACTTGGCTTTATGATCTCTGAACTTAGAGTCAAAAAGGAGAGCCCAGTCACCTTCCTTGAACTGTTTCTTCTTGATATGTGCATCATGCCACTGCTTCCTTTGCTTTTGCATGAGGATGGTGGTTTCCTCTGCTTGCTGCCTCATTTCATCCAGCTGGTTCAACTGCTGGATTCTTTCTTTTTGTGCTTCATCCAAGTCAATCTGTAAATCAACAACCAGTTTAAAAGTATGTATTTGAAACTCAATAAGAAGCATTACCTCTTTGTCGTACAACAACTGGTATGGTGTAAATCATGTAGTATCCTTCCATGTGATTCTGTAAGCCCAGAGTGCATCTTTGAGCTTTTCTTCCCAATTCTTCTTGTTCATTGCAAAAATTTTAGTAATGATACCCTCCAAAGTTTTGTTTGTAGATTCCACCTGCCCATTGGCCTGTGGATGGTAAGGTGTGCTTTTCCTAAGCTTGATTTTGTATTTGTCTGTGATGTCCTTTACCAACTTTGAGGTGAATTGGGTACCTTGATCAGTTACTATCTCCCTTGGCTTTCCATATCTAACAAAAATCTCTTCAAAAAGGAAATTAACAACTGTGTGTTCGGTGGCTCTTACCAGTGTTTTTGCTTGAGCCCACTTTGTGACATAATCAGTACATACTAAGATGTACTTCTTACCATTGGAGGATGGATTAATAGATCCTATGAAGTCTAGAGCCCATTTGTCAAATGGCTCTAGGTAAACTTGTGGCTGAAGAGGCATCTCATCTGTAGCTGTTGGTCTGCCCATTCTTTGGCAACTGTCACAACTCTTTACATACTTGTTGGCATCCTTGAAAATGGATGGCCAGTAGTATCCAAGAGTTAGAACTTTGAACGATGTCCGCTTAGCTGCAAAATGCCCACCACACGGTTCATCATGGCAAGATTTCAAAATATCAACTACCTCATCATTTCTTACACATCTTCTAATGATCATGTCATAGCTAGTGTAGAATAGATCGCCATTGAGCCATGAATATCTAGCACTTTGTTTTACTAGTCTTTTCCTTTCCTTTGTGGTAAAGTGTGGAGGTGTCCTTCCTGTAGACAAGTAATTAGCCAAATCAGTATACCAAGGATTTACTATAGAAATGGAAAATAAATGTTCATCTGGGAAAGAATCTTCAACTAGAACAACCTCACCTTGGTTTTGCAATCTAGAGAGAAAATCTGCCACCTGGTTCTCTTTACCTGGTCTATCTAACACTGTGATGTTGAATTCCTGTAACAATAGTAACCATCTGGTAACTCTGCCACTAGTTATTGGTTTATTCATTAAATGTTTTATGGCAGAATGGTCAGTATGCACAAAGACTTCATAACCAGTTATGTAATGTCGGAATTTGTTCACAACATATATGATAGCAAGTGTTTCCTTCTTTGTGACCGTGTAGTTTAACTCTGCAGGTGTTAGATTTTTGCTAATAAAGTAAATGGCATAAGTACAAGATTCTTCTTTTTGGCCTAATGATGCACCCACTGCAGTGTCAGATGCATCTGTAAAGATATGAAATGGTAAGCTCCAATTAGGCCCTCTCAAGATTGGTGTGGTTGATAACTTCTTTTTGAGCAATTCAAATGCTTGTTGGCAGTTCTCATTCCAACTGAAAAGTACATCTTTTGATAGAAGTTTAAACAAAGGTGAAGCTATCTTACTAAAATGTTCAATAAATCTTCTGTAATAGCTTGCATACCCAAGGAAACTTCTTACCTCTCTTTGATTCTGTGGTATTGGTAAATCGGCAATGATCTGGATCTTTGCTGGGTCAACTTTGATCCCTTGAGAAGAAATATAGTGGCCTAACACTATCCCTTCGTTCAACATCATAAAACACTTCTCATTGCTGAGGGACAGGTTAGATTCAATACATCTTTTTAAAACTCCTCAGGTTTTCTAATGAATGTTCAAATGATTGTGTATACTGAAAAATCATCCATATCACTTCAACACAATCTGTATTAATCAGCGAAAATAGCTAATACAGCTCTCTCTGAAATGTAGTTGGAGCATTGCAAAGTCCAAACGGCAAAACATTGTAAGCATAAGTCCCCCAAGGACAGGTGAAGGTGGTTTTGTCCTGGTCTTCTGAAGCTATCCTTATCTGGTTCTAGCCACTGAAACCATCAAGAAAAGAGAATGATGATTTCCCAGCTAGGGTGTCTAAGACTTGGTCGATAAATGGTAGTGGAAAATAATCTTTAAGCACGGCTTTGTTCAGTTGTCGGTAATCAACACAAATGCACCACTTACCATTTTTCTTGGGCACTACAACCAATGGGGATACCCACTGACTGTCAAAAATAGGATATATGAAATTAACTCTCAATAATTTTTGCAACTCTTCTCTGACAATATCTTGTAGCATGGGGTTCATTCTTCTTTGTGGTTGCCTCACTGGTTTGATAGTGTTGTCTGTGTAAATGTGGTGAGTGCATGTGTCCGGATGAATGCCATGCATATCGGTATAATCCCAAGCAAAGGCTTTCTGGTATTTTCGCAAGAGTCGGATTAATTTCTCTTGCTGAGGTGAGTCTAGATGATTGCCTATGTTCAAAGTTTTCCCTGGACTAATCTCTATAACCTGACTCTGAGTGTTGGTGATGGATTGAACTGGAAAGATGTCGTGAAATGTGGTTTTCAAAGATTGAATGGTGCATGTTTCCTGAAAATTTTGAGCTAAAAGTACATCTGCAGCGTGATATTGGTCATGTCTCAAATTTTCGGAAATATCTGGTTGAGAAAGAAATAGTTCTACCAAATCATTATTGTCTTGCTCTTGGAAATCATAGATTTAGTCAATGCTAAAAATGGATTCTACTTCTTCTTTGTCATTGAATTTGTCATCAAGCCACAAGTTATGTGTTACTGCTGGTGATTGTGCCGATGGGCAGAGGGTGAGTTGTTTTCTTTCAGTCCCTCTCAAGATGATCATGTTGCCAGATCGACATCCTATAAATGCAACAGCAGTTGCTAACCATGGTCTACCAAGAATGATAGGGTGCCCTCCTAAATTGGATTTGGGTTGGAGGACTAAAAAGTCCACCAGATACTCCCAAGAGTCCAGTGAGACAATTATGTCTTCCAAAATCCCTTCAGGAATCACTTTAGACCTATCAGCTAGTTCAAGAACAATTGTTGTATGTTGCAAATTGGTAAGCTGGAGTGTTCTCATGGTCTCTAGAGTCATGATATTAATTGCGGCGCCAAGATCTATCAAAGTGTTTGGAATTTGTATGTTGTTAATGATGGTGGTTACTTTGGGAATGCCAGGATCAACATACTTCTCTATGGAAACGGTATTGGTCATAAGGCCTGCTAAATGTCCTATGACATGAATGGTTTGAGGATCAATCCTTTTCCTAGCAGGCTTCTTGAGGCACATGTCTTTGATGGCTTTAGTGTAGATAGGAATGTCTTTTATAGCTTGCAGTAGCGGAATTTTTATGTAGACATTTTTAAGCTCATCTAAGACATCAAACTGTGGTATAGACAATGGAGGTTTGATTTGGACCAATCGGTCTGGAAAAGGTGGATGCAATGGTTGCATTTGCTTATCTCTGCTATCATCGTTTGATTTCTTTTGATTTGTTATTTCATTTTCGTTTTCTATGTTTTCTTCTTGCCTATCTGTTATTGGAGAATCTTTGTGGAGTACCTTGCCAGACCTCAGGTTTATGTTTTGCAAGGGTAGTGTGGAATATGAAGTTCCCTCTTCTACATTGTAGGCTGGCCTCTCTGCTCTATTATTCGGATTTGGGACAGTTTGAGCAGGAATTTGTGTGGGTCTGGAAGGTTGTGAGTTAGCTGGAAATTGTAGTTGTGGTGGATTTATTGGTGGAGGAGCAGGCAGTGCTTGTTGAGTAGGTTGAGGTGGATAAACAGCTTGCTGAGGATATTGCTGATATGGTTGAGGATGTGATGGATACGGTTGATGATATTGTTGATATGGTTGTGAAAATGGTTGGTATGATTGAGGATATGTAGGATAAGATTGAGAGTACTGTTGAGATGGTCTCCATTATTGTTGTGGGTTGTTTTGGCGCTGCCATGGCATGAGTACATTCCATGAATTCTGTGCATACATTTGATCATTTACAGGAAATTGCAAGTTTTGATTTGGGAACATACCTTGAGGTGCTGGCCTTGGTTGCCATGGTCTTTTTGCACCCATGTAATACATGTTTTCCATCTCTGCATTGGCTTCCATGTTATAGTTCTGCAAAACCTTAACTTTAGGACAGTTAAATATATCATGATGTTCAGTACAGAAAGCACAAACTTGAATGTTTTCTAGTGGACAGTCCTTTAATGCATGTTTCCTCCAGCATTTGGGGCAGAAAATAGCCATTACCTGATCTTCAGCTTCTTGTTTCTTTTTGGCTTTTAGAGTGTCAATTTGGTTCCCTATTGTGCTTAACAAGTCTGTCTTAAATTCTTCTAACAGGTTTCCTATCTTAGCCTTTGTGACACTTGTTGAATTGGACTTGGTGACCTTGGATGACAAGGTTCTTTTTCCCATTTTAGCTTTACTCCTTGAATACTTTTCGCATAGATCAGCGATTTCTTCAAAGGGTAAAACAGAAATGTCACCTTTACGCATCAAGTTGAGGTCATCCATGTATTCCTCTTGGATACCTTTCAAAAATATTGTGCAGGTCAGTTCAAGAGGCATAATTTGGTGTTTAGATTTTTGTAAGTTGTAGACAAACCGTTCCAAGTATTCTCTAAGGTTTCATCCTCTTGTTGGCTCATTCTAATGTCATCTTTAGATTCTTTGGATCTGCAGTAGGGTTGATATTTCCTTAGAAATACTTTTCTCATACCATCATAATCAGTGATAGTATGCTCACCAAGCCCCATGAACCATCTCAAGGCTGATGCCTTTAGTGTCGCTGGAAAAAGTCTGAGCCTATGGGCATCATCAGTATAGCCATATGTCCGACATACAATGTCAAATTCGAACAAGAATGAGTCCAGATCTTCTGAAGCCATACCATAGAAATTAGGTAGCACTGATGGTGGTATATTTTTCATTTTGATCTCATCATCTTCC
>APFE031269628.1:81394-136870 GCA_000404065.3 Pinus taeda | reverse complement strand
AGAGCTTTCAAGTTCCTTACTAGGTGTTTGCATTTTCTTTCCTTGAGGCATTAGTTACCGATAATAATGCTCTACTAGCCTTTTGAATTCCTTCAAAATAAATTTTCAAACCAATCTTAAGCAAAAATTTAAAAGAATCTACACACCTTTTTTTTCTTTGTAGGAGCTCGATATTGCCTCTGATGTATCTCTGTACTTCAGAACATCCAGTTCTAAAATTGCGACCTCTGGTAGCCCTCTGTGTCCTCTTTCCAATGCCACCAGTTTGATCCAAATTGGATTCTCCAAGGAAGAGTTATGCGAAATATCCCATAGTGACTTGATTATAGACTAGTTCAGTAGAGCGAACTTGTACGACGTGCCACGAGTCACTGTTTCGACCTTTAGCTCTGAAAAATATATAGAAGAAACTACAGTCCATCCTCTTTCTACACCTTCTTAAGAAATTTAAATCCAATGCTCAGAGAAAAATTTATGACGATTTTCCCCAGGTCACCTGTTTGGAATGTAATTCAGGAGTCTGCCAAAAAGACCAACTTCCTTAGATCATATCTCCACAAATATAGCTCAGAAATCTCTGAAATTCGGACCCAAGATTTAGTGTGATGTCTTCTCAAATGGGTTTCTTTTCAACTTCTGAAACGTCGCAAAAAAAAGGTTATAGCGAAAATGCCACGATGACCTGTTTGAAGCAGCGAAACCCTAGAATCCAAAGCTTTGATACCAAATGTTAAGAAACCAGCTTCAAGAAAGATAGAAAAGATAGATCAACGCCTTAGAATTCAACCTCTTCGAGGGGGCAACCTCCTTTACATTACATAAATGAACAATTCTTCGATGATTCAAGTGACAAAACCTCCTTTCGATATATAGGAGTCTAAGGAGTCATAATATAACCCAGCTGACCTAACAATAATAATATAAAGCCACAAAAATAATAATAGAGGGATTCTATAGGGCACAGTAATAACAATATGGGGACAATAGGGGCACAACAATATTAATAAGGGGTATAACTACAATAGTAATGGGGTAATCACTAGTATTATAGGGACCCAACATATGATTCAGAAGATTGTAATGAATTGTCAATGTTTGCAGTCAACTACCAAACCCTGTGGTCATTGAGTGAAATATTCGAAAGACTAAGATTTCATATTTTAGGTCTCGGTCACATGGAGGAGGTGCCATGTGATCAACTATAGCTTTTTCAGTCACTCCCTTAATCCTAGCATGCAAGTGATTGGAGTCAGAACTGGACTACGAAAACCCTAAATCCCCATTCGCATGGATGGAGAGTTGTCTGTGTGACTGGAGATGACCTTCTGTGCATGCGACTATGGTCAAATCCTTCCTGTCCTATGCCTACGACTGAGGCCCAAAACCCTAAATCAGAGATGCGAGCTTCGAACCCTACAATTTCACCTCAAAGCGAACCTAATCCTCTACGGATGAACCTCAGACATGTGCGAGCCAAAAACCAAGATAGAAGAGTGTATCAACATTGTGTCTAAATGAGTTAGAGGAAACTTATATTTATAGCCTTTCAAGGTGGTCTACTTTGCTTTAGGGCCGACCTTATCAAATATGCACATGTGGGATTTTCTTCATAAGTACACTTTCGCTTATCTGTTTTGAGTGATCTTTAGGTTGATTTTGTTCCTATTGAAAAGATGAATTCAACGAAATCATTATCTCCATTAGGTGAGTTTTCCAAAGTGGAATATGACCGCAGTTACATATTTTTAACACTCCCTCTCAATTAGGGAGAATTCCACCTACCAAAATCTGAACAATCATCGATCAACATATCATCATATCCAATCTCAAGTATCTCATCATCTCGTATCATATATTTATTATTTTTTCTTATCTCTTAATTGTTATTGATCATGTGCTGAACATTATCGAATCTAAAAGAAGAATAATTTTGACATCATAGGTGTGCTCAATCTACCACCCTTTGTCCATCGGGCTAGTATCCAAAATCTTTTCCAGCAGACTACTACCCAGGGATATCGGCAGGGAGCTAAATTTGCGATCTGTATCATCATCGAAGAACATACCATCAAGGAGCACGTATCAACCTAGAACCACATCAAGTAGCACATCTCAACCCATAATATCATGGGGGAGCTACTACTATGGCCCCATAATGAGCAATAGGATATCAAAACACAAAATGGAGCACATCTCAACCCTGGAATCACGTTGGGGAGCTCATTCTCAACCTGAAATCGCATAGGGGAGAAAATATCAACCCAACCCTATTTCCTATTGATCTTCCCATTGATGGGTCTAAGAAATCATATGGTAGAACACTTGCTTCATAATCGACTTGGGTTGTACACCCCAAGTACACTCTCAACCCATTGGCTAGATGGGAGTAGTATTCCCAACAAGCCTAGCTTGTGGGTATGATGCAAACTGGGGTATACTCTGCAAATACCAAGATAGGGTGAGCTACTACTCCAACCCTATGGGTAACAGATAGGGGTGATACCCTATTGTCCAAAGTTCCCTCAATCGCAAGAACCCTCTATCTCAATTCCACACCCTGTGAGCTCAAACAGGGGAGGAAGAGTTGACTCAATGTTCTCGATCAGTGATGCTCTCTATCATATCATTGTGCTCATATCTGGTATCAACTTGATTACAAGTTGTGATATCAGTAGTCTCCTATTCATATAGCTCATCAAATCAAATATCATATTAGAACATAAATAATCATATATATCACAAAAAGGATACCATAGTCATCATCACTCTCAAGGATGTTCCAACCACAATCTTGAGCTTGTCTCGTACAACAACACTATCTCAATATATGAAGGTATATCAGTCTCAACTATATGTGATATTCTTTTCCAATCAGATCCACTAAATTTCATCGCAATGTATCCATTTCATATTCAAATCTTACTCTGATGGATTTCCAAGGAGCTTCTTCATCCTGCCACATAGCTAGCCATGCTAGCAACATCATATTCAACCTTGGTCATTCTACAAACATTCATCCAAGATATCATGGAATATATGATACTAAAGCTACATCTAAACGTGCTCATAAATAATAATCCCAAACATCATTAGTTCATCCATGCAGTCACATATCGGAGAATGAATATCTCAAATAAAAAATTGATCGTCCCATGCAAGTATCCTGAAGGATGCTCAGTGGAAACTCTATGTGAGTGAAGCAGCTCAATCATGAACTCATTCAGGTTGTATGCACATCATATATATATATATATAGGTGTTCAAAACAGAACATCAATGCTTCAATGAGTTCAACAATATTTCTTCACAACATCTTGAAATTCAATTAGAGTGTCCAAGGATTTGCATTTCCACTTTCCAATACTTATTCAATAGCTTCGAAATATAGATTATCTTTTCCCAACTTCAGAAATTGACTCATCATGCCATGATTCATCATTTTGAGCTTCAGAAGGGATCTCCCTCTTACTTAGATCATTGGAGGCTCATTACCTGTCAATAGTAGACCATCAGTATATAAAACCAAAACCAAAATCAAATTCATACCTTGGAACACTTATGAGGTAAAGGTTTGGATCAACAAATCTTCTTGGCTTCATCATATAACTGTCAATGTAGACATATCAAGATCGATGATCTTGCTTCATACAATGCTCTCTGCAAACATAATACTTTTCGAAACCAATATGATCAGTCTCACAATATTGTACAATCAAATCAACTAAGTCATCTTATCAAAGGTTAGATGCTAGATTAGAACCAATATCAACGTCATCACAATATCATAGTATCATATTCTTTAGACCAGGTGATAGGTAGGTCTCTCATCAATTCATGAATTAATCTATTATCATGTCAACAAGTTGTCATAAGCAATATCAAACCAAAATTCATCAAGTCATCCTCATGATTATAATATAAGTCACTAGATGCAAATGCACACACCAAGAATAAGTCATGCATGTTCCATCCATTTATCGTGAGGCTACTTCAACTGACAATATTTCAACCATTGTGTTAAGAATGAGAAGGCCTTACCAAACCATTATCGAGTAACAATATTAGTCACTGAAAGTCACTATGCCCACATAACATTTTCATCAAGGCAAATTATCAGCCATCAAATCAAATCATTAGGTCATATCTCAATTTCACTATCATAGAGAGATCTATAGTCCAAAACATATCAAGTCATTATCAGAAATCATGTCAAAAATCCAAACACTGCTTACCTATATTAAACAACCAAATCATGTCAAACTCTTGTAGTACAAACATTAAACATAATGACATATCTATATGCATCTCTCAGTCACCTACAAACAAAATTTCAGTCTATATATTCATATTATAGTAAACATTCAAACTTTCTTGCTTACATATCTTTTTGTTTTCTTCTCCACATTTGTAGGACTGACATCCTTCAGGTGAACATCTGATTTCATGCACAAAACTTCATTTTTGTGTCCTACAGGCATAGTCGCACCCATGGACCTTCCTCTATGCAGTTGGGAGATTATAGTAGCACTATTCAAGATGTTATGCAAGCAACTGAGGCTTCCTAGTTGCTCTTTGAAGCCCTATACGTGAGCGACTATGATCATATTTGCCCAAAACTATCTCAGTGCCTCGGTCACACTCTTGAGATTACTTCCATGCGGCTGGGAGGCTACAGTTGCACCCGTAGGATTTATTCCGAGTGATTGAGGCTTAGAGTAAGAGAAAAATATCACTCCTTAGATCAAAACTTTATTGCAGATCAACAATGTCAAATATTTGTCTATTCATTCCCATAAATCATACTTCAACAATAAATAGTATATAATGAAAATGACAATAGGAGAAGGGATATTATGGAGAGGTTCTCCCTCTAAATGGAAATCCACTTCAGTGATCTTCATTCATTCCATCAACCTGTCTATAATGCATAAAAAAGTATGTTATATCACATATTCATCATGGTTATATTAAGTTATTGTCAAATACTTCATCATGACATTAATCTGTCATCAAGGGTTAGTGTCAAATATCTAATAGGAGTATACTTCAAGAATCATGATCACAAAAATTACTTCTTTGTTATGTAACTCAATCGATCAAGTTAGGGCATTCAATTTTACCATAACACATCAAAAACATAACCATGGTCAACAAAACATCCTGAGTATCAATATCATTGTTATACTTCTATCATCATGGTTGCCATGCATTTCACAAACAAATAGTGTCAAGTTACCATCTACTAGAATCAAGGTGCTAACCTTCTTTATGGGATCAAGATATCCAAAATGATAGATGTTAGCCAAACATAAAGTATGCCACTATATCAAAGATCAAAATTAAGTAACCTCATAGAATCAAGAAGTTCATTATGTCTAGAAGTTAAGATACTTGTTCAATATCAAGTGCACCATTTCATCATAAGAACCATGAATCCAAATTACTTTCATATGCATGCATGAGCCATTTAAGAAGGATATATTCTCAACATAACTTAGGGATTACCTTTCCATCCAATATTATATCTGAAACATAACGTTGATGCCATGCATACCTTGTAGTATTCAAATACCTATACACATTTTCATTTGACATAGGCAACTTGTAGCATTTTGTCATCTTTTCATCAGTAGCCTCTTTACCTTTTAAAGCTCTAGCTTTTTCTTTCCCACATCTCAAATGATCTTGACAAAGGATTCTCTTATTACATATCATCAAGGAGGTTAGAAACATCCAAATACTCAAATAAACATGCAGGAAGTATAAGTAATGATCAAAACAATAATCAAATCTATAAGTCTAGAAAAAAGTAAAGACATAAAGGATCATCATAAGTCAAGAAAAACTTATCTTCAACGAGAGGTGATCCTCTCCCTCTTGAACCAACCTTCAGGAGACATTACTGTCCATTGTCCACATAACAATGTTGCCTTCAATCACTTTATCAACAACCAGGCCTACTAGAGACTATCCCATCTATGGCTTCATCAAATCGTTCACAAGTGCTTGAACATCTTCAAATTGACCATGCAAGGTTTCATATCTCAAATCTTTGCCATAAACCAGGGTTTCTATCAAACCCTAACCTTATAATATCCATCAAACCCTAATCCACAAATTGCCTAAGGTTTTCTTCAAACCTAGAATTCTTTTAGGTCTCCTCCATCTTCTCTTGCTTCCATTAAAGGTGTCTCCATGGGGGTGCTCTCTGTGACTTTTCTTCTGCCCAACTCCGCTACCATGTTAATTTTTCATAGGGGTGTATTGTTCTTTGCTTTGATAATTGCATTTCTTCATTAACACATTAAGTTCACCCCATGACATCAAAACATTATTCATATTTACATCATTATTCATCATCATATGCAACTATGTAGAAAGAACAATATCATCATCATCAATGCGGTAGAATATAAAGGAACAATAGAAGAAAATTATTCACATAGAGACACCAAGATTGGTTAGGGACTAGGGAAAAACCCAGTATGGGGAAGAACCTTTCAAATTATTCTTATTATTAGATCATCATCAAATGATTAAGAAAAAGAGAGTACAATGATCCATATATTCATCTACGTAAATAATTAACAAAAAAAACTACAACATCCATAAATGAACCCAATAAAGCATATATTCAAAGCTATGATTCTAAAGATTGTAATGAATTGTCACTGTCTACAATCATCTACCGAACCCTGTGGTCACTAAGAGAAATATTCAGAAGAGTGAGATTTCATCTTTTATGTCAATGTCACATGAAGGAGGTGTCATTCGAGCGACTATAGTTTTTCCAGTTGCTCCCTTAAGCCTAAATTGCGAGAAACTGGGGCCAGAAGTAGACTGTGGAAACCATAAACCCCCAGTTGCATGGATGGAGAGTTATCAGTGTAGCTGGAAGGCTCCAGTCGCACAGATGAGCTTTGATGCATGAAACTATGGTCAAATCCTTTGAGTCGTACATATGAGCTTATGTGCGTGCAACTACGGTTAAATCCTTCTTGTCCTGTGCTTGCGACTAAGGGCCAAAACCCTAAATCAGAGATGCGAGCTTCAGACCCTGCAATTTCACCTCAAAGCGAACCTAAGCCTCCGCGAACGAAACTCAGACCTGTGCGAGCCAAAAAACAAGATAGAAGAGTGTCACGACATTGTGTCTAAATGAGGTAGAAGGAACTTGTATTTATAGCCTTTTAAGGTGGTCCACTTTGCTTTAGGGCTAACCTTATCAAATATGCACATGTGGGTTGTTTTTCATATGTACACTTTCCCTTATCTATTTTGAGTGATCTTTAGGTCAATTTGGGTCCTCTCGAAAAGAGGATTCAATGCAATCATTATATTAGGTAAGCCGTGTAAAATGGAATTTGACAACAATTGCATATTTTTAATACTTCCAAGAAATTCTTAAAGAACTCCATCTAAAGATGATGAACACTAAAATTGAACTAATACCTAGAATTATTCATAATAAAAGGCCTTATAATATCCTCATCAACGAAAGGGAGATATTGATAAAATGGTACAAGACATGCTAAAGTTAGGTATTGTTCCATCTAGTGAGATTTCATTTTCAACTACAATGTTGAGGATGAGAAAAAGAGATAACTAGCATTTGCACCTAATGTTGCAAAGGAAACACCGTAAGGCATAGTGTGTGGAAGAATATTGAAATGTGAATGGGCTTTTTTGAAAGCAAGGGTCGATGATAATGAGTTTTGAATTGAGGAAGCCATGCCGAAAACCCTATTCGGGGGTTAAAGTGGCTATGAAATGGAATAAAAGTAGTCATACATATCCATTGAACTTGTTTAGATACCTTAAAGATTGCCTAATTGAAGGTGAAGTTAAACAAATGAATTCACGTGAACAACAACTAGGTATCCATATCGATATACAAAATTTTAAGGAGAGGCATGTTAATCTTTTCAAACAACATTCTAATGTATTTGCCTAGAAATATGAAGACCTTAAACCATGTCACATTGTGATGAACTGAATCCCTGCCAGGATATATTCCTTATGACGCAATGCACTTAGAAAGTTCTGTTGGAAAGTTTGATTGGGCTGCATTGAATTAAGCAAGGCTGAAACATTAATGTTGACGTTGTAGCTATAGTTGCTATGCATGTTGTTGAATCTATTTGCAAGTTTGGTTTCATCGTGCCCATATGCTAAGGAGAGGGTCCTCTTGAGAGAATTGATTTTGTTGTAATTCTCCACTACTAATTCTTCTTGTTTTGGGACAACTTCATATTGGCAATCGCTATTGTTTTCATTGTTATTGCTGAAATTGTTGTGAGAGAGGTTGGAGAACTGGACTTGAAGTAGTCTGTTGTTGTTTCCATTGCTTCATCGTCTAAAAAACCATCTATGAAAGGATCGTCACTCTCCAACAACCCACTGAAAGAGGCAATTTTGGGCAGTTGCAGTTTGTTTTGTTGATCAATATCAGGGAAAGAAGCCATCACTTCATCTGCACTTGGTGATTCATCTCGTTCTACCCCTTGTACTCTTTGAGAATGACCATTTTTCTTGTAAATTCAGCACAACACCCAATCATCAAGCTGGAGAATAGAAGTACCATCAAAATCAACAATACCAATTTTAGTTGAATGAATCAATTCCTATTCATAAAGAATCAAAACACAAGAACTGTGAAAGGAAAATCATTCATATTGATCAATATTCAAGAAGACATCATTTTGTAGGGTGTGTTATTTGTATTTACACAATTGATTTTTTTATCCAATCAACTATGCTATTCTCTGTGCTTTTGTTGGATTCCTTCATCACCACCATCAATGGGAAATTCATTTCCCTCTTGAAGTATGAAATGAGTAGCAATTCCCAATTGATCTCACACTACCACCACAAAGAAGCTAGCAATCCTGATATACAAATCAAACCAGCCATCCTATCAAGAAATCCATGTAGTTCTCAGTCTATAGCTTTGATAACCCAAAACTCAAATCTTTTATATTTAATATGCACAGAAATTTTCACAATAATATGTCTGGATCTCATTCTAAGATCTTTACAGATCTGATACAGAGGTAAACCAGGTTTTTCATACTACGACAAGCAATATTAGCAAGTCTTGAAGTCTCTCTTATGTAATGTCTCCTCCTTATTTGATAGAGTTGAAGTTGTATGAGCATCGACTGCACTAAAGGGATCATCCAATAGATAAATGTCAGCATCGTTATATACTGCTCTAGCCAAATGAATCCTCTGTTTTTGTCCTCCACTCATATTCAATCTCTCTCCCCAATCTTAGTCATATCTCCATGAGCAAAGCTCTCTATATCCTTGTCTAATGCACAAGCTTTTATTGCCTTCTTGTATTGAATTTTTTCTATTGGTTTCCCATAGAGTATGTTATCTCTGACAGTACCACTTTGAATCCAAGTTGTTTGTGCTGCATAGGCAACATTGCCATATACTTCAACCTACACGTAGTCCAATCAAAAAGTTTATGGAAGAATTTATGTATATAGAAAGAAAAAAAGTTGCATCTACAATCTTGTTGAACTATGAAATGGTTACTTTTGCTCAAGAAGAGTAGTTAATGCTCAACTCACATCTGAAATTTTTGGGATTTCTCCAAGAATTGTATATAGAAAAGCAGATTTCCCTGATCCCACTAAGCCACAAATTGCTACCTTTTCTCCAATTTTAATGTGCAGATTTATTCCCTTCAAATGTTGGCTTTGTCAATGAAGATTCTAGATCCTAGCTAAGTATGGCTTTATGAATTTCGATGGTATACTGGGATCCGACAAGTGCTTTCCTCACAATAGAATCTGGTCTCAGCTCATCATATTGTAAGAACTTGTCCAAAACGATCTAAGGAGGCTTTAACCTGAATTAATATAGCCAAAACTTCAAGTAGCATTCTCACTGGATCTTGTATCACACGGAATGTTGCAAGCATTGTAAATATGGTTGTGGCAGTTAACGGTGGATCCCCTATGATAGCACACCCGGCAAAAACTATAGATGCAGTAATGATGGGTGACATCCAGTAGAGTATGGTACCATATGTTCTATTAAACTGTGCTGAAGACAACCATTTGAACTCCATAGCTCGGAGATTTTCTATCAACTCTTTAAATTTTTCTTCCCATGCTTGTAGTTTGATTATTTTCATACTATTAAGAATTTCAGATGTTATTCTGAGTCTTTCATCCTGTGCAGTAATGAACACAACTTGGCACTTCTTGAGGGTTTTGGCCTTGGAAATTTGAGTTGTAACTTAGATTTGTAACATTATTCAATCATCATTCTACATCATTTTACAATTTTTTTTAAAATTTAATTGCACCATATGTTGCAATGGAAACGTTGTAAGGCAATAGCATATAACATTAATTAATGTTTTTTTGACAATTTTTGAAAGTCAGAAAAATATCAAGAAAAGGCAAGGACCATGCTACAGTGAAAACTTACATCTTGCTACCTCCGAGTACGACCAAGCTCTAATCCTTGAACTCTATTGGAAAAGTTTAGTAAGCACAGAGTTTCTCCCATGTCATTTTCATGAGGACTAATTTGTACAAATAAAGTCTTTGTGCATCCTCCTGAGTGAACATGCATCATATTGGTGTTAGATGTTGTGGAAGGACTCTGAGACAAGACAATATCATACCATCTCTATATGAGCTCATTCCTTTTGCCATCAGCTGCCAAAACATGGCTCCTCCACCTGCTCTTCCCATGCTAGTAGAAGCATATATTTGTTTATAAACCATATCAAATAAATTGTCTCTCTAGTCGATGCCGAATCCTAGGTCTTTAGAGGATTTCCCAAAATCTACAAACAAAACATGTTTCTTCAATATTTTGCTTCCATCTTCTAGATGGTTCTTTATCCAACCTAACTGAACAGTTAATAAATAAAGGTAAACTGCTCTTTATATTCAAACTGATGCCCTTCCAAACGAACTTGCTTTGTGTACAAAGATATGCAGTGAATAATTAGGAATATGTTTATAAACTCCAATTTATTTCCCAAAACGATAAGAAAATAAGGGCAAACTCACTTCAAAAATTCTTAATGCTACCGTTCCATCTTCACTTAGATTGTGGTGGAAATAGGAAGCTTTCCCGAAGGATTGCATGAAGAAAATGAGACAACATTAAGAAATTCAGTTGAATTTGGAGATGAATGTGATGGCAAGGCAAATCTGTTAAACTTCAATGATCAAATATGTTGAATAAATCTGCCACTATTGGAAGAGGAACATCTAATCCCATGAAGCCACTGATGCATTGGGCTGAATGTCCCTCACCAATTTGAAGAATATACGGCTCTCTAATGATATTGCTCAAAGAAAACCAAGAAAACAATGTTTTGACACCACAGGGCATTTATTATTAGCTCCATATTTGCTAAAATTTGCATCTTCTGTCTTACAAACATTTTGAAGCTAAGTCGTCTTCTTGCATAGATGAAGATGAACAATTTGCAAATGATGAGGAGAATTAGGGATTTAAAAATATAAATTTGCATGCCTGCTAGTTCCTAAAGAATATCCTAATAACTCCAGCACATACAAAGAGCAATTTCTTTGTAGGAAAAGAAAAGGCAAATCTGTTAAACCTAAACGATTAAATATGTTGCATAAATTTGCCACCAATGATGTTGAAACAATACATTTATATTGGTCTCATGAAGAAGCATGAACCTGCCAAGTTCCAACGCTAAAATATTTCTTAAAATGTATATATGGAAATATGTTCATCTCTTTATTGGATGCATTGTGCATTTGATATTCATGAGTTCTCTTCGTGGGCGCACTTCTTCTTTCTTGGCACACACTTAATATTTGATTCTTGGTGACATGCTTGGATTTTTCAACACCTGGATATTTGCTTGTTGGCTCTCTCGATCTGCTGGCTGAGATTCGAAAAGTGGAATGACAAAAACCAAAAGTGGAATTGCGTGGGGGTGGTTCCCTGGCAGTGAGCTTCACCAATGCACAATATACACCTAGTATACTTGAAACCCAAATAAACCATTCCTAAGAGATCTTTGATATGATCAATGAGGAAGTTTAATCTAGTTGCCACTGACAATATCACAATCATAAAATGAAGTGCAAATAGAACATTGCTTGCCCATCCATTCACTATTCCATCTCATTGTTGTGAACATATATGCCTCACATTCATTACAGAGCCCTGGCATTGTTATGACTACAATTCAATGACTTTTGTTGGTGCAATTAAAAACATTGTGTGATAGATGCAGCAAAAGGTGATAATGCCCATGTCATAGTACTCACACTAAGGTATGCCATTGATAATCATTGAGTAATGCAACCCTATAATATCTTGACTACAACTCGACTATGATGCAAAGAATACAGTGAAAAAATCTTTGGGCCATATACCAATTGTTATGAGAATAAGAACACCCAATAAAGCTGGTGGATTTCTGGAAAAGCTCAAAAATTTTGATTGTATTATTTTGCCCAGAAAATGTTATAGCATCCCCAATCCAATAAATCATTCATGGGAGTTTAAACACCCTAAGTAGCTAAAGCTTCCATCTTTGACCTGCTTCTCCAACCCATGAATGCCTTGATAAGCATTTCTTCTAGGGCTTCATCTTCCTCAACTTCTTTGGGCAAACTCTATGTCCCGCTCCTTATTACTCACATAATGAATATATGTTACATCACCAATTCCCTACATCCAGAAGCTTCTTTCAATGGTGCATGTAGAACTGCTGCCAAAGGACAGGCTAGATATGTGTTAAAAAAAATAGCAGCAAATTATTCATTAGCATGTATCCAGAGGATCTTTAGTACAGATAATGAGGAAGACGAACCATTCATTATGGCCTTCTCCTTAAGAATGTGTACGTCCAAGCTGCGTTGTCTTTTGATTTGGAAACCTTTTCAAGCACATGACATTCTCACAATAAATACCATCCAGAGGATTACTACACATTCAAAGTCGTTATAGCCATCCACTCATCCTCCATAGCTTATATCTTTATGGGAAGAAGACAATATGATACCTCCCAAGAACGAAATGAAGAGTTGTTCCAGCCTTGTACATTAAGTGCAACTACTGGATCTTCAACAATGTTGCCAAATACAACATAATTATTACATTGACCATCACCGACAACGACTTCATGACTTCCCACAACCGCATTCAATCATCAAACTGGGTGTAAAAATGGTTCCATTATGACATAAATTAAATTGTGTAATTTGTAGAGATTCAAGACTAATTTCCAATTAGCATGAGGCCTTATTATGAATGTAAGATCAACACTTTTCAAGTATAAATTTCTACGAGAAAACAATGGCTACCATTCAGGATACAAATAGATCTGTTGGGAAACTTGACCATAAATCACTATTAGAACATTGCACACATGAGTGTTGTGCATAAGAAAAATGTTAAGTATCTTGACAACACGATTACATATAGCATAGGCAGGTAAGGGATACATCAGTTGAATAAGTTATTCCCTTGATATCATGCAGACAACGTATCCATATTCTACGATTGCAGAAGAAAGTGTTCAATTTTTCTTTCGTTTCTAAAAATGCAGAGAATGTTACCTCATTTTTAAGAGCAGAATCACATTTTTAAATGCCAAACCTAGGATGAATAACACTCAAGAGAGCCCTGTTGAAAGAAATAATCACAAATGTATCAATGACATTCCTTTATTCTTCCTACAAAGATGGTGGATTTATGGAAAAGCTCAAAAATTTTAGCTGTATCATTTTGCCAAGAAAATGTTACAACATCCCCAATCCAATAAATCAGTCATGGGAGTTTAAACACCCTAAGTAGCTAGAAGCTTCCATCTTTGACCTGCTTCTCCAATCCATGAATGCCTTGATAAGAATTTCTTCTAGGGCTTCATCTTCCTCAATTTCTTTGGGAAAATCTATGTTCCGCTCCTTATTACCCACATAATGAATATATGTTGCATCACCAATTCCCTACATCCAAAAGCTTCTTTCAATGGTGCATGTAGAATTTCTACCAAAGGACAGGCTAGATATGTGTTCAACAAAATAGCAACAAATTCTTCATTGGCATGTATGCAGAGGATCTTTAGTACAGATAATGAGGAAGAGGAACCCTTCATTATGGCCTTCTCCTTAAGAATGTGTACATCCAAGCTGCGTTTTCTTTTGATTTGGAAACCTTTTCAAGCGCATGACATTCTCACAATAAATACCATCCAGAGGATTACTACACATTCAAAGTCGTTATAGCCATCCACTCATCCTCCATAGCTTATATCTTTATGGGGAGAAGAAAAGATGATACCTCCCAAAAATGAAATCAAGAGTTGTTCCAGCCTTGTACACTAAGAGCAGTTCAGTGATCTTCAACATTGTTGCCAAATACAACAGAATTATTACACTAACCATCATCGACAACGACTTCATGACTTCCTACAACCGCATTCAATCTGAAGAAACAGAGTTACAGGTGCATTAAATCATCAAACTGGCTGTAAAAATGGTTCCATTATGACATAAACTAAATTGCGTAATTTGTAGGGATTCAAGACTAATTTCCAATTAGCATGAGGCCTTATTATGAATGTAAGATCATCACTTTTCAAGTATAAATTTCTATGATAAAATAGTGACTTCCATTCAGGGTACAAATAGATCTGCTGGGAAACTTGACCAGAAATCACTATTAGCAAATTTCACACGAGTGTTGTGCATAAGAAAACTATTAAGTATCTTAACAACACGATTACAAATAGCACGGGAAGGTAAGGAATAAATTAGCTGAATAAGATATTTCCATTGATATCATGCAAACAACATATCCATACTCTGCCATTATAGAAACAAGTGTTCATTTTTTCATTCTTTTCTAAAAATGCAGAGAATGTTACCTCATTTTCAAGAGCTAAGTCATATTTTGTAAATGCCAGACCTGGGATCGATAACACTCTAGAGAGCTCTGTTGAAAGCAATAATCACAAATGTATCAATGGCATTCCTTTCTTCTGCCTACAAAGATGATCACCCCCTACCACACCTGTATGAAGCCACTGATGCGTTGGGTTAAAGGTACCTCATGAATATACGGCTCTCTAATGCTATTGCTCAAAAGAAACCCAAGAAAACATTGTTCTGACACCATAGGACGTTTATTATTACCTCCATATTTTCTAAAATTTGCATTTTCTGTCTTACAAACGTTCTGAAGCTAAGTTATCTTCTCTGAGCATAGATGCAGACGAACAATTTGCAAATGATGAGGAGAATTAGGGATTTAAAAATATAAAGTTGCATGCCTGCTAGTTCCTAAAGAATATCCCAATAACTCCAGCACATATAAAGAGCAAATCCTTTGTAGGAAAAGAAAAGGCAAATCTGTTAAACTTAAATGATCAAATATGTTGCATAAATCTACCACCAATGACGTTGAAGCAGTACACTTATATTGGTCTCACGAAGAAGCATGAACCTGCCAAGTTCCAACACTAATTGCTACCAAAGGACATACTAGATATGTGTTCAACAAAATAGCAACAAATTCTTCATTGGCATGTATGTAGAGGATCTTTAGTACAGATAATGAGGAAGACGAACCCTTCATTATGGCCTTCTCCTTAAGAATGTGTATGTCCAAGCTGCATTGTCTTTTGATTTGGAAACCTTTTCAAGCGCATGACATTCTCACAATAAATACCATCCAGAGAATTACTACACATTCAAAGTCGTTATAGCCATCCACTCATCCTCCATAGCTTATATCTTTATGGGGAGAAGAAAAGATGATACCTCCCAAAAACGAAATCAAGAGTTGTTCCAACGTTTTACATTAAGAGCATCTACTAGATCTTCAACATTGTTGCCAAATACAACAGAATCATTACACTGACCATCATCGACAACGACTTCATGACTTCCCACAACCACATTCAATCTAAAGAAACAAAGTTGAATATCTCGAACAGGTGCATTTAATCATCAAATTGGCTGTAAAAATGGTTCCATTATGACATTAATTAAATTGTGTAATTTGTAGGGATTCAAGACTAATTTCCAATTAGCATGAGGCCTTATTATGAATGTAAGATCAGCGCTTTTCAAGTATAAATTTCTATGATAAAATAGTGACTGCCATTCAGGGTACAAATAGATCTGCTAGGAAACTTGACCAGAAATCACTATTAGAAGATTTCACACGTGTTGTGCATTAGAAAACTATTAAGTATCTTAACAACACGATTACAAATAGCACAGGAAGGTAAGGAATACATCAGTTGAATAAGATATTTCCCTTGATATATGCAAAGAACATATCCATACTCTGCGATTGCAGAAACAAGTGTTCAATTTTTCTTTCTTTTCTAAAAATGCAGAGAATATTACCTCATTTTTAAGAGTTGAGTCACATTTTGTAAATGCCAAACCTGGGATTGATAACACTCTAGAGAGCTCTGTTGAAAGCAATAATCACAAATGTATCAATGACATTCCTTTCTTCTGCCTACAAAGATGAGCACCCCCAATCACACCTGTATGAAGCCACTGATGCATTGGGCTAAAGGTCCCTCACCAATATACGACTCTCTAATGCTATTGCTCAAAAAAAACCCAAGAAAACATTGTTATGACACCATAGGGCGTTTATTATTACCTTCATATTTGCTAAAATTTTCATTTTCTGTCTTACAAACGTTCTGAAGCTAAGTTGTCTTCTTTGAGCATAGATGCAGATGAACAATTTGCAAATGATGAGGAGAATTAGGGATTTAAAAATATATATTTGCATGCCTGCTAGTTCCTAAAGAATATCCCAATAACTCCAACACATATAAAGAGCAAATTCTTTGTAGGAAAAGAAAAGGCAAATCTGTTAAACTTAAATGATCAAATATGTTGCATAAATCTGCCACCAATGACGTTGAAACAATACATTTATATTGGTCTCATGAAGAAGCATGAAACTGCCAAGTTCCAACACTAAAATATTTCTGAAAACGTATATATGGAAATGTGTTCATTTATTTATTGGATGCATTGTGTATGTGATATTCATGAGTTCTCTTCGTGGGCGCACTTCTTCTTTCTGGGCACGCACTTAATGTTTGATTCTTGGTGACATGCTTGGATTTTTCAACACCTAGATATTTGCTTGTTGGCTCTCTATCTGCTGGCTGAGATTTGAAAAGTGGAATGACAAAAACCAAAAGTGGAATTGCTTGGGGGTGGTTCCTTGGTGGTGAGCTTCACCAATGCACAATATACACCTAGTAGACTTGAAACCCAAATAAACCATATGCCAAATTGACTTGAACAAAATTTCATATTTTTGGCACATTTCTAATCCTCTTAGATTAGCCATTTTCTTGGCTATTTTCGAACTTAGTTTTTACTTGTGTCTCTTCCAGTTTTCTCTACAAGTCATTGCACAAACAATTGCCATGTAATGGCCCCTCAAACAATAGATTCAGTGAACCTTTTACCAAGCGAAATCATACCAATTTCCACGGCTAATTCGTGGTAAAATTTACTATGTTTTGGTCGTTGCTTCCCTAGCGAAATCGTGCCTCTGTCAATGGCATTTCGTGGCCCTTCAATACAACAATTTTAGGGGTGCCTTACCACCTAAAAATGTGCTCCCTTTTGTTGCGACTTGGTTGGTAAATTCTCAGCAAAATCATGGATCCAATCCTAGTGAATTTGTCTTCTTTTTATACTGCATTTTGGTGACCAAAACACCCAGCAAAAACGAACCTCTTGGCTCTGTCAACCATGTCTGCAATTATAAATTTGTGATATTACCTCTTTGACTTCGTATATTACATTTTTTTCAACCTTCACTAATTTCATCTTAGTGGACCCTAGTTGTCCACACATCTGCCTCTTCTCACAACTTAGCCATATTTTCATTCTTGGTTTGATCAAATATCACTGGTGAGATGTTTCTCCCACCGATAACCACAATAATTGAAATCTTCCCCGCAAAAAACGTTATCAAAGATTTAAAACATAATTGAAATCGTTTCCACAAAAAACACATTCAAAGAATTAAAGTACAATGGGTGGACGCTATTAGATGCTATCGTGACTAATACCTGCAGGTGTTAGGATCCTATAACCGCATAGGTAGAGTTAGTCTATTTGAGAGCATGTGGGGAATATGGACAGTGTATTGATTAAACATTCAGTGCACAATTACTGCAAGTCTTACCATCGACGACTGCGTTGTTGTTGGGCTAATGTGCAGGTTCGGACACGATCTCAGCCGTTCCAACAGTACCGTATTTTTCCCGCCTATGTAAACTACTTTTAGCAACTTACCTTCCTGGAAATCTTGTGCCCATTTAGTGTAGTTATCCACTAACGCGTTCCCGCACTCTCTATGCAACCAACGAAAATGTCTGCTAAAGCCCTCTGTAATTCATCCACCACTTCCATAAAATTCCTTGTTGAACTGCAATCAATGTTCTTGCATAATCTGTATAAGGCGTTCGCTGCCCCTGCCTTCTTCCAATCTAGAGAGTCTCCTCCATGTTCAATCACCGTAACTTTCCTTTTACTTTCTTCTGCAAGATTATCGATTGTAGCAGCTGCATCTTCCATGTATACAACACTTGTAGTATCCAGAGCATTCTCTGCAGTTTGTTCCTGTAATGTTTTGAATACACTATCTGCCGCTTCACTCAGCAAGCTATCGGTTGCAGGATCTGAGTCCTCCACCAAATCCATCAGTTCACATGCCTCAGAGTATGCTTTTAAAGCATTTCTCCCACAATTAGGTGACAATCGAACGATTATATTGACCAATGAAACCGCTGTTAGCTTCAATGACGGTTTGCTCGCGTATATGTAATGCTCTTCCACATCTAATACAGGGCCAGGATCTCTTTTCCACAAGAACTTCAAACCCACTTTATTTTTTAATTTTGCAGGATCCAAACTCCATATACCCACACATCCTGTCGATTTTCTATAGTTTCTCAGAAACCAGATTAGGGTATCGCATTCTCTACCATCCATGTTGCCCTCTTTCATAAGTTCCTTTGCTTTCTTGATGGAATTTCGGTTTGTTACAAACATGGTCCAAGGAGCCCCCCACAGAAGGTCCACGTTCTCCAAAATTGGCCTGTATTCTGAAAAATCCCCGTCCTCTGTTTCACCCGGCTTTGACAAAAACTTTGAGGATATTTTCTGCATACACCTATTATCCAACACAAACTCTGCGATAAACCAACAGAGTTTACTAGTATAAACCATAAAAAATTGCAGCCAATACACACATCGCAACAAACGCCATAAAAAGGCCCATAGGCAACGTATTTCTATTCCTTCTGAGCCAATCATTTTATTTACCTTTTCATCAACAATACTTTTCTGCTTCTTGGATGCTGCTTCCTGCAACTCAACGATGTACCTGGTCCAAAAATCCTCTACCTGGAAATAGGTATACCATCTTTCATTTGGATTCCAGCTTTGCCATCTTCCATAGTACGCTACAGAGATAAGACATCTCCAGCCGATGATTGCCCACCCTACCAGGATGAATACGACTTCCATGTTTGTTGTGATGAATTTTAACCGAGATTTGACACCAGGAAACACGTCTATGATTGGGCCCTGAACAAGCCATCCGGCGATTGAACTTAAAATGCAAATTGTGACTGGTAATGCGGCTGACGCGTCTAACACTGATCTTGCAATTATGGTTTCAGGATAACATGCACGGGAGACAATCCAAGATTTGAGTACCAGATCTTCTACTGCCTGCGAGGAGTTCTCTGTAGCGTTACCTTGATTTGCCAAAATAATGGGAAGTTTTTGAGCGATGATATCCCGGATGCTTTTATTGGCTATTGTTGCAGAGCTGAGGAGAAGAAGCCATGCTAAGGATATTGACACTATCACACTCGATACTATGAACGAATATTCCGTAACCTCCTTGGCGTGTGGCCAGAAGTAGAAGTAATAGGTGATGACAGATAAACCAGATTCACGCAAACGAAGATGTACGGCGAAGAAATCGGAGAAAATGTGGACGAACATAGTGAGACCTAGAGTAGTTAATTTGCCCCATGAATCTTCATAGCCGGGACGGGCCATTCCTGGCAACAAGTAGGCCACTATCACACATAACATTACCCTGCTGCTATGTATCATATACTACGTCACCGTTCAATGGCTGTGGATTGTTCAAGATCTCTTTTAGTAAAGTGCTCTCTGCGTTCAGCGAGTTCATAACCTCGATGGTGAGAGCAGTGAGGACAAGCGCATGACCAGGAACCCAATGGACCCTTTTTTTTCTTGCTTTCAATGTATCCACTCCGAGGAGGCTAATGAATACTAGCACTCCAACGAAAAGCCCGAGTAACTCTGCAAATTGATCCAGAGTGAGAGGGGTCTCCTTACGCTGGCCCTGAACTTTCATGATTCAAGCGAACACAACGGCTTGCGAGAGGAAGAACTTGAACATCCGCCGAGCTTAACTCGGTTGCATATTCGTTGGCCATATTCGTTGGCCCTGTCGATGTGGATAGCGGGGCCCTCCTCCGTTTCCGTTAGACAGAGACGTGATGCTCAAGTCAAAAACCTCCCGCGGAATCTGTGCTCGAGAAACCCTGGCCTGTCTCTGCACTGTACTCTCGACAGCCTGTATCGAGAGGGGCTTGAGACTCAATTTAAAATTCCCTCCTACAGCTCACCCTTATCCCCAATTGTCCCATTATCTTCTCCCTGTCCTTCCACTCCTCGCCCTTCTCCCCTATTGTCCCTTTCTCCCACAGCTCGCCTATTTCGCACACAGAAATACCCAGCTCTAACAGAGTTGCCGCGAGAGCCAGAGTATACCCAAGCTCACACCCGGTTTCCGCTAGAGGTAGAGGAAGCCATCCAGGTTTCCGCTAGAGCCAGAGGAAGCTATGAAGGTTGTCGAAATTGCAGTCCGTTTCCTTTTGTTTAGGGCCACTGAATATACAATATTTTGATATCGATTGTCTATTAATTGTGGGTGTATTTTTCCTCATTCTTCTGAACATGAGCTTATATCTATTTTTCCTCATTATGTAACCTCTTTGATGATAATGATTTACAATGTTGTATAAATTATCGTTAGGGATTAGTTTTGCTTTGCTGACTCGGTTGGTGTATCTCTCAACCAATGTTGTATAAATTATTGTTTCAGGGATTAGTTTTGCTTTGCTGACTCTGTTGGTGTATCTCTCAACTCTGAAGCCATTCTGAAGCCACCTGATTAATGTGAATCTAAAATATGTTGGGATTCTCACCGTGGCAGTGGGTATAGCCACTGTTGTCTTTTTCGGTGGGATACCATTTTACAGGCACACGCTTCTTGCAGGCAGCACCATCACTCAGATTGCTTGCATTGTAATCCGTCTTACAAGAAAGAGAAATATCAGCATTCCTTCCAATACGAAGTTGCTTTACAAGAACCACTATATAGAATCCGTTAAATCAGGCCAAACTACGCTATCACACAAATAATTTTCAGCAAGTTCCAGATTTGTAAATCATTTTATGAGTTAGGACTATTATTCCAAAAATATCAAAGATAAAGCAGTATTAATAGATTCTTAGTCTTAAATAACTATCAACCCAAACCCATTTGTGTATACACAATTGTATCTTGATATCTACTTTTGGTTGGCAATGCGTTGTTTTTTGGACAAAGCAGCAGCTATGGTGCAAGGCTCCTCAGAAAAGTATACTAATACACAGGGAAATACGAATTCAAATCCATAAAAAGTCTACGCAATAACTCAAGTAGAATAAACACTTATACTAAGAATAGTTTCCATGTGGTTCTCTTGCTTAATCTGTGAAATGGTTGCAGTAAAACAGAGTACATCTTTGTTGATAAAGCAAGGTAGCGCCATGGATAGAAATGTCGGATCACAATTCCAGGCCCAGGCTTTTCTTGTGGCCCTTTCCAGGGTTTGTGGCCTTGTTCTCACAATTATATATGATTGTTGCCTTGTACCTCTAGCCAAAAGAATAACAGGAAAGGATCAACTGTTCTCCAAAGGGTTGGGATGCATGTAGCAAGACACAAAGCTTACTTGATAGTTCTAGAGTTAGAACGCCTCTGTGGTTATTTGTTTAACTCCACAATTTGCTATCTTTGGAATAGCAGAGATATTTACTTTAAAGGATTTCAGGAATATTCCTATGATCAAGTCCCTGATGGCATGACAAGTTTGGTTATTTCCTTCCATATGAGTATTCTGAGAGAGGCCCGTTTTCTGACTAGTGTCAGACAGTTTCATAGTTGAAAAAATAGGCAAGCTAAGCTATCAATGACTGTTAGGAAATCATTTAAATGAGTAAATTGCATTATTTTTATAGAATTTTTAGAGATATTTAGTGCCATCAATCTATGCTTTTATGTTTGTATTGAAAAATAAATGATTTAGGTTTGATAACAAATTATACATAGGTTTATAAAGAACTACACCTTATATGAAACATAAATAAAGACTTTAGTCCTTCTATACACAGGGAAATACGAATTCAAATCCATAAAAAGTCTACGCAATAACTCAAGTAGAATAAACACTTATACTAAGAATAGTTTCCATGTGGTTCTCTTGCTTAATCTTGGAAATGGTTGCAGTAAAACAGAGTACATCTTTGTTGATAAAGCAAGGTAGTGCCATGGATAGAAATGTCGGATCACAATTCCAGGCCCAGGCTTTTCTTGTGGCCCTTTCCAGGGTTTGTGGCCTTGTTCTCATAATTATATATGATTGTTGCCTTGTACCTCTAGCCAAAAGAATAACAGGAAAGGATCAACTGTTCTCCAAAGGGTTGGGATGCATGTAGCAAGACACAAAGCTTACTTGATAGTTCTAGAGTTAGAACGCCTCTGTGGTTATTTGTTTAACTCCACAATTTGCTATCTTTGGAATAGCAGAGATATTTACTTTAAAGGATTTCAGGAATATTCCTATGATCAAGTCCCTGATGGCATGACAAGTTTGGTTATTTCCTTCCATATGAGTATTCTGAGAGAGGCCCGTTTTCTGACTAGTGTCAGACAGTTTCATAGTTGAAAAAATAGGCAAGCTAAGCTATCAATGACTGTTAGGAAATCATTTAAATGAGTAAATTGCATTATTTTTATAGAATTTTTAGAGATATTTAGTGCCATCAATCTATGCGATGCTTTTATGTTTGTATTGAAAAATAAATGATTTAGGTTTGATAACAAATTATACATAGGTTTATCTTTAGTGCATAAAGAACTACACCTTATATGAAACATAAATAAAGACTTTAGTCCTTCTATATATGCATGTTTCATTTTAGAAGTTGTTATGCATTTTTCATCTTAGAAACTTTTAGAATCTATCCACTCATCCTCCATAGCTTATATCTTTATGGGAAGAGGAAAAGATAATACCTCCCAAGAACGAAATGAAGAGTTGTTCCAGCGTTGTACATTAAGTGCAGCTACTGGATCTTCAACAATGTTGCCAAATACAACATAATTATTACACTGACCATCATCGACAACGACTTCATGACTTCCCACAACCGCATTCAATCATCAAACTGGGTGTAAAAATGGTTCCATTATGACATAAATTAAATTGTGTAATTTGTAGAGATTCAAGACTAATTTCCAATTAGCATGAGGCCTTATTATGAATGTAAGATCAACACTTTTCAAGTATAAATTTCTATGAGAAAACAGTGGCTACCATTCAGGATACAAATAGATCTGCTAGGAAACTTGACCATAAATCACTATTAGAACATTGCACACATGAGCGTTGTGCATAAGAAAACTGTTATGTATCTTAACAACACGATTACAGATAGCATAGGCAGGTAAGAAATACATTAACTGAATAAGTTATTCCCTTGATATCATGCAGACAACATATCCATATTCTGCCATTGCAGAGGCAAGTGTTCAATTTTTCTTTCTTTTCTAAAAATGTAGAGAATGTTACCTCATTTTTAAGAGCTGAGTCACATTTTTAAATGCCAAACCTGGGATCGATAACAGTAAAGAGAGCCCTGTTGAAAGAAATAATTACAAATGTATCAATGACATTCCTTTCTTCTTCCTACAAAGATGAGCAACCCCAATAACACCTGTATGTGTGGTGTTCACTTTTTCTTAGACTAAAAGAAGCTGAAGCTCACAATATGTTCGGATATCCTCTTGGTGTCAAGTGGTTTGAACACCACAGAGCATCGACTGTAAGCAGGGACAACATAATATTCAAAACTCCAATATGAAGCAAAGGTAAATTTCTTCTAACGTTGGCATTCCACTGTGGGTTTTGTCCATTGTAATGATCATATAACACATGTGGACTCAGACAGACCCGAGAACTAAAGGCAACAGGGAATGATACCTATTATCCATGGTTGACTAGAGGGAAATGCAATTGGAAGGTGATCAATCTACAACAAAACTGATATGAGTTGCCAAATCAAACAAAGCAGCTTAAATTTATATTTCCTTTGGGAAGGACTCAATAACAGAAATGAGCATAAGTGCAGAATGGAGAATTACATGGTTTGACGAATATGATAACCTTTTAAAAAATATTAGTCGCAAGGCATTGTAATGCACAAGCAAAGGTATGAAACAGTTCTCAATTTATTGTCCCCATAAAATGCCTACCAGACTTAAAATTTAAAAATCCAAATGCTCATGAGAAACATCAAAACTCAAAAACTATTATCATGCATCTATAACAGCATTAAAAATAGGCATTTTGTCACTAGTTCAGTTCTCAAGTGGAAATGATTATTGAGACAACTTGCCAAAAAATGTCAATCAAGGTTGTAGGCAATAAGGCACCTAACAACAAACAAAATCCACTAAGCCACGGATAGAACTGAACTCTCTTGCAGAGGGAATATTTACATGATTGAGGGAGAAGAATGCCATGAAGGCGCCTCCTCCAAGCTTTTCTCACCAAGATTCTCTCCCCATCTCAGATTGCTTATGGTTCTTCTTTTTAAAGAAAAGATATTCCCCCACCAATGTCGCTACAGTCTTTGATAACTCCCTTTTCAGTTACAAGATATGAGCAAAATTTCTGTATTTTTTCAATTACGAAAATGGCCGAAACCTGTGAAGCTCAAGGCCCAAATATAACTCCATGCTTATTGGGTTTTACCATTCTTGACATGGCTTGGAACCTCTGCCCTGGCCACTTACAAGAATGTTTATTTGCTACAGATTTGAGTAATAGACGAAACTGACCCACCAATGCCAAAGATAATGCCGAATACGATGAGCAAGGCATCAGCAAGGATCCATATCAGAGATAATTCATGCCAACAAGGATGCAAATGAAACAGAGCAGGAAATAGAAACCCAAAATACAACCAACACTGCTCCCAATCAGAGATAAAAAATCTGCAAATGAAGGGACCAGAATTGACACTATTGTTATCGAGAAAATCGCAAGAGATCTGATCATGAAGGAAAACTCCCCTCTGCTAAACCTCCCTTCTATGACTTCATAAACAGGATTCATCATCAGTGGAAATGTGAAGAAAAGGTTCAGACGTAGGGCAATCTGAACAAAATTTGTGATCCAACTTTCCCCAAGTTCAGAGTCACCATATCTCTGGTTGCACTTCCAAAAGTAATATACTTGAATGCTCCGAAACCCCATAAATGAGAGCAATGAAGAGAGATGCAACGGCCAAAACTCCACCAAATTTATGTTTTTTCTCCATAGCTAATTCCAGGGGCAAAATCATGCTTACCCCTTCAAATGCATAGATTGCTACACCCACTCCATAAGGAATAGCAGAGAAACCAGTGAGAGCCTGAACATCTGGACCCACAGTACTCAATATTGACAACACATCTTGCACCACAACAGTTAGCATTGCAGAAATGTCAACGATATCTGCAAAAATACTAAAAGGGGCCAGATGGGTAAGGGTTCGAATCCCACTCATGATGAGCTCCAGTGGAAAAATGGCCCATATGAAGCCTACCTTCCTGGTAACATCCAACGAGGTAGACAAATAGACTCCATGAGGATTCAACTAGGACTCTTGGGACTTCACCTACAACAGATGAGAAAATAACTAAGAGAAAAGGGCATTCTCTTGAAATTTCCTTTCCTTTAATTCGAATAACATTTAGGAATTTTTCGAGAGTAGTTTAGCAATGCTAACTCTCGTGTGTAGGGGGCACGAGAAGCCCAGTAATCTTCAGATCTGCAACACCCACACATATGCCTCAATTTCAACACAAACTTGCACCCACAAATATGCCTCAATTTCAACACAAACACGGGCAAAACGGGCACTACCTGCAATGGCAAAATCTCATCAAACTTACGCCTGAGAACTGGAGGAGGCGATGGCGCAGAAGAATTGGAGACGGCAAGTGTTGAGTCCTTCATCTCGACATCTTCTTGAGTAGCTATTCTAGGCTTGCTCGTTAAGACTGAAATGGACCATTTTCGACTGTAGAGTATCGTCCATGAATTCAAGAAACGGTGTTAACCCCACACCCACCTTTACCTGAACGATTCTTTCCTTCGCAGTGAGGGAAACAGAGCATCACAAGGACCAGAGCTTCACCTACAACAAATGATGAGAAACTATTTGTAACTATTTTGGTCGACCGTTCAAATTTTTGTAATCGTCTAACAAATGATGAGAAACTATTTGTAATTGTAATTGTTTTGATCGATGGTTTAAATTTTTGTAATCGTCTAACATCTAATGGTACGGTGTTCTAGGATGACATGTATGGATTTTAGAGAGAAATGCGTTACAACGTAATTAATCAAAATTAAGAGTAAATTTCCTATCCGAAATATGGATGAGCTACTATATGAGCTTCAAGTACTAATTGTTTTATAAATCTTGATTTAAATAAATATACCACTAGATTAGATTAAGAAAAAAGACACTCCTAAAACAAATTTTAGAACACGTAAAGGGCACTCTGAGTTTCTCACCGAGCCTTTGCCACACCTCTAAACCTAGGTAGTAGAATTAAATAAGTTTTGAGGTCTAAAATGGGCCTCCTAAGGAACTTATAAAATAATAATGGAAATAATAAAATAAGATTAGATTACCTCATCAAGTTTGGGAGGGAAAAAAGAAAAAACTATTTTTCAACTCGTTTTTCAACTTATGTCGAGAAAAGTTTACTCAAATTTCAATTGAGAGCACTTGGATGTAAAATTTAATTTTGCATCCAAAGAGTATCCATGTTTCATACTTTCAATAGATCTTACTACATGAAAAATGTGAAATACTTGAAAAATGTGATTGCATGAAAAACATGATTGCAATCACATTTTTTCATTTATTTCACATTTTTCATGTAGGGTCCATAAAAAATATGCAGCATGGGTACTCAGATGAAAAATTAAATTTTGCATCCAATAAGCGATCGTGCTAAAATTATGAGTAAAATCATAGGGAGATAAGTTGAAAATACAAAATGATTTTTTTTCTTTTTTCATTTTTGTAATCCTTTTACTTTTTTACTCCAATAATGGTGCGTCATCCCACATGGTTGACATAATCATATTGAATCTTATTGGTTCTTATAAACTTTATTTTTGTTCTACATTTTTGTTTTGAGGTCCATTTTTTACCTAAAAATTTCTCTAATGCATGGTCCTCCATTTCGAACTCAGAGGCCAACTCCCTCTTGCACTCGAGAATCAAAGGTTCACCTCCTGTCAAGAAAAAGTCATCAACATATAAAACCAAAATAGGGGGCATATCTTGGACAAATTTGAATTAGAGGTTCATATCAACATTGCTTCTTGTAAAACAAAGCTTCATTAGGTAGCCGTCAATACAAGAATACCTAGCCCTAGGGGATTGCTTCAATCCATAGAGAGCCTTCTTCAATTGTGACACATATGAGTCTTCTTGTCATTTACTTCAAATCCCTATGGTTTCTCAACATATACTTCTTCCTGGAGTAAGACATGAAGAAATGCAGTGTTTACATTCGTTTGGTGAAGAATCCATCCCTAGCTAGCAACTAGAGCCAAAATAGATCTAATGGTAGTGTAGCAAGCCACTGGTGCAAATATGTCATGATAATCTTCTCCCTCTTTCTAGGAGAAACCTCTAGCCACAAACCTCGCCCTATATTTCTCAATACTTCCATTTGCTCCATGCTTGATCTTGTATAGCCATTTAGAAATCACAACATCCCCACCTTTGGGTCTCAGAACCACTTACCACACATAATTCTTCATAATAGATCTGTATTCTTCGGCCATAACATCTTTCCAAACCTACTCTTTCATTGCTTCCTCAAATGTCGGAGGCTTAGCATATATGATGGTGCTCATAGCCACAACATAACCCTGATATTGACATGGCTTATTACTTTATTTGAAGGTTCCTATACCAACAACATGTCTTTCAACATCATGTGGGGTATCATAGATCCAAAGTGGTCTCTTCTTGGCAGGGGGATCACATGGAGGAGGATCCAAGGGGTCCATATGCTCCATGGGATCATAAACAACATTTGTCTCTAGTTTTGACACAGAAGGACCTTTTAGTAGGTCCATGTCATCATCCTTCTTCTCAACAGAGGAGGAGGAGGAATATCCCTTGCTTTCCCAAGGGAAACATCTTTATCGAATGTCACGTCATTGCTAAACTCGATATTCCTTTGACCAGGCACATATTCTAAAAGCTTTATAATTTTCACAATATCCAACAAACATACCTTTCTTTCTTGAAGCTTCCAACTTGTTCCTTTTATCCTTTATGAAATGGAAGTATACGAGGCAACCAAATATCCTTAAATGTCCAACATCAGGCTTTACATCTGTGAATACTTCTTGAAGAGTCTTGTCACCCAAGGCTTGATGTGAGGTCCTATTTTGAACATAGACCACAATGTTGGCAGCTTCACCCCACAAAAACTTCGACAACTTTTGATCATGCAACATAGCTCGGGAAATTTCCATGATGGTCTTGTTCTTTCTTTCAACCACTCCATTTTTCTCAAGTACATAGGGTACAATGGTCTACTTCTTGGTTCCCACTTTCTTGAAAAAGTCAACAAACTCATTTGAATTGAATTATCCACCATTATCAAGCCTGAAGACCTTGATTCTCTTCCCTATTTTATTTTCTATTAGAACCTTGAAGTCCTTGAACATATCAAATGACTCATCCTTGTGCTTTAAGAATAATATCCATGTATTTCGAGAGAAATCATCCACAAATATTTTATAGCATAGATAGCCACCAAGAGTTCTCACTCGCATAGGTCCACATAACTTAGAATGTATGAGTTGAAGGATATTGTTGGTCCTACTTTTCCCCGAGGGATTTGGTCCCCTTGACTTCTTTCCACTTGCACATATTGTAGAAACCCCATCATGATTATTTCGAACCTCAGGCATTCCATAAACCATCCTCCTTACTTTAGGCAGGGATTCATAGTGAAGATGGGCATACCTTTGATGCCATAACTTAGTTTGATGATTTATATCATGTACCAATGCTCATGTCAGTCTTCTATTGACTCTATAAAGTCCTTCACTTCTTGATCCCAAGGTGAATGCACCCCTCATGAGAGATTCCATAGGCGAAGTGAGGATATTTCCTCTTAAGAAGGAAACTCTCATTCCTTTGTCTTCCAAGGCAGATATAGACACTAGGTTCTTGTTCAATCCCAGTACGTACATAACATCATATAGATGTATGATTTGACCATAGTCTAAATGAAATGAAACAAAACCAAATTCCTTCACAAGATACGTAGAGTTGTCCCCAAGAATGATTTTCAAATTAGTCTCCCTCTCAACCGGGTTTGATAGGACTTCATGATACCCAATCAAGTGTCTTGAGGCCTACTATCTACCAACCAACTATCATATGAATCTGGAGGAGAGGAACTAGGAAGGGAAAAAATAAGAAAATACTTAGATTGAGTATCAGTTGCATTATTTCCATACCTTGAATTTCTTGATCTATTTTGAGGATAATGGCCTTCTTCAATATCATCATGAGCATCTCTTCTTCTTCTATCCTTGAACTCGTTGATGTTGTAGCCACAATTGTTGTTGTAGTTGGACCTTGGAGCTTCTCTTTTTTATGAATAGTCTTGGGCATATTGACCATGCTTGTGACAGTTGAAAAATTCAATTATCATCACTCTTCTATTGGAGTCCTTGGATTCAAGTACATGCTTTCTTGAATTATATGGCCTCCCTCTTCCTTTCCTTTTCATGTCTTGATCAACAGATGTAGAGGTCACTCCTTCATGCTTTTGAATCCTCCCTCTTGAAATCATACAGGTCTCTTATTGAGTGCATTTGCCAACCAAATCATCAAATTTCGGGAACTTATCATTATTGTTTATAGTAGTAATGAATCTCTCCCAAATTGGAGGAAGACCTTGAAGAGAAACAATTACCAACTCTCTATCAGACATAGATCCTTTAGTAGTCAACAATTGATCCCTAAGTTGTGATAATCTCATGAAGTAAGAATGTGCTATCTCTCCCTTGTTCATTTTGATGTTCTTGATTTGATTTTTCAAGGAGAGAATATGGTTCAAATTTTAACCTTGTACATCCCAACCAACTTATCATAGATATCCTTAGACTTATTCAAATTTGAAATAGAAGTAAGAAAATGATCTCTCAAAGAATCAATAATTATTTTCTTGGGTTTGATCTCAACTTTGTTGTACTTGGGCTTGATACCAGTATAAATTTTCTCCATAGGTTCAAGTACCTTTCCTTCTACATAATCCAAGGTACCATTCTCATCCAAGGTCACTTCTAACTTGATCTTCCAAGCAAAAAAATTTGATGAGTTATTCAACCTCTCCCTCCTTGAAGTATGAGGTAGACATCTTGACAAACTAAAATAAGCCTATTCAACTCTTCCAAAGGTGATTTATTTTGTCTCTTGTCTCGTTAGGCTTGTCTTCACCCCAACTCTAATACCATGTTAATTTTCCATTGTTCTATGCTTAGCACAATCACTTACAACAATATTCTTCAATTAGAAAAAATTTCATCTGATAAATTCAATCTTCTAATGATAGTAAGAAATTGTAGATAGAAAAATAATCCAAATGCAATAGAAGAAATACATTAAAAAGAACAAGAGAGACATAATATTTGGTCAAAGACCAGGGAAAAACCCACAACAGGGAAAACCCTTTCAAAATTATTCTTCTATTAGATTGTCATAAAATGTTTAATAGAGAGATACAACATTCCAATTGATAAACAGTAAGTCAAAGTAAAACCTTTGACTATCACAAAAATCAACCAAACAAAATCCAATGAGAGATGAGCCCAAAAGTCAAATTTGGTCAACATGTCAATTCTGCAATTTTTTTAGCCAATGTCAACAATAGTCAATAGCAGTCAAATATGCTCTACCTAGTCAACAATCTATGGTCAAAGTGCCTCCAAAATAGCTCGGTCAACAGTCAAAGGATGCAACCTTCCAAGTTCGGTCAAACCTAACAAAAATAGTCACGAATAACTTGATCAAATGAGATAAAAGATCTGCAGTCAAACTTCAAAAATTTTGTGGTAAACTTTTGTCAAAGTTTGCAGTCAACCTTGGTCAAACTACCCAGAAAGCTTTGACCTCTTGACGAATCAATTCGACCTTCCAAAACATAGATTTTTCAAAGTCAAACAATGTCAAACCAAGCTCCATGATTAAGAATTTAATGTTGGTCAAAGTCTAAAATAGAAGATAAATTTCAGTCAATAGAAAATACTCCCTCTCTCTCCTTCACAAGTGTGAAAAGAATGCAATTTTAGAAGTAGTCGAACCAATCCAAGATATGTGATGAGTTGATGATGCTCCAAAGTGATGTGACATGTGCTCTATTTATATGTGTCTCAAGGGGGTTGAATTAGCTTGCCTAGGACAACTTGTACTATTGTGCACATGCGGGTTTCATCTTAAAAACAATATTTTTCCTTGACCAAATTAAATTCTTCCAAGGGATAGAAGGGTCTTCTCTGAATGAGGAAGGCTTAATTTCCCAATGGAGGGAATTTGTTCCCGAGATGCAAAATTAACACTTTAAGGGTGCCCCATATGCCCTCAATGAACAAACCATCAAAATCTACACTTGGTTTCATGCCCACAACTTTGGGTGGAAAGTCCACTGCTTGGGTACACTTTCCCACAAATATCATGTGGGTCAAACTTCTCCCAAACCCAGTACCCTAGGGTGTGGGAGTACCTCCCATGCTACAAAAATAAACATAATTTATCCTCTATTATGAAATGTTTACTTCTGATTAAAAATGTAGTATAAATTACTGAGATGAACTAAGAATATAAAAGAGACATTACAAAAATAAAATGAGCACACCATCAACACAATGAATAGATGATGTTCCCTTGGAAACTAGATATGGGAAAACCAAGTAAGAAGATGACAATTGTTTCTTTCCCTTTTCTTCTCAAATATAAAATGCAAGCTACAAAGAAATATGGACTCACTATGGAGTTATAATTGACACTTCTTGAATGGTTGCTTTATGGTTTTCTACTTCCTATATTATGCACAAAATATCCCACCTTTTCTTCCCTCACATATGGAACAATAAAAGATACAAAAAATGGAACCTTTAACTTTCATTTTGGCTTAGTGTTTAACATATCCTGATAGTCATCTAAAGTTAAGGTTAGGGCTTTTATATGCCTCAACTCCTAATTAGGACTAGAGTCTTGGATCCTATAAAATCATCTTTAATGTGTACACATTAGTAGCTTTACATTTGTGAGTAATGAGAGTCGATGTGGCATCCGCTTGGTATGACGATAGTCACAACATAGGTTAACTTGCAATTCGTGTAAATTCCTCATATAAAGTTAAATTGGGTTTCCCGTTTGAATATTGGAAAGATTTCAATGAATATAATAGTATTGGAGCACATGGAACTTCATTTGCAAAGTTTTGACCCCAAAAAATAGATGATTAATACCTAAAACAAGGTTGAGAAGTGTTTAGATCCAAAATCACCAAAATTAAATCGACCCCAAAAATGAGCCTGACAAGTCCATGGCTCCCAAATATTCCACTCCAAAAATACCAAAAAAAATGAAACATATATAGTGACCCATTTTGTATCATACACAATTTCCAAAGGTTGACATTGTAATAGTCAGATAACCTGAATTCAATAGTGGGTTTTCCACGAATAATTGGTTACAAAAATGTGTTGAATGGTATTGTCATTGATGCCAATATTGGTATATGCACGTTCTTAATATACATCGTGGCTTGCATGAGCTCCAATGGACAAAAATCCCTAGAAGAAATAAAGCCCCTACAGTGTGGTCATGATACCCCAAATTTGATGAAGATTTTGGATAGGAATATCAATATATTTGCACTCAAGGACATCATAGGAAGATTCTCCTCGTTGTGCCAATTCCAACAACATGTAGCATGCCTCATGGTTCATCTTGGTTGGGGGGATATGCTCATTTAAAGTTGAAGTCGCAAAAGTTGCTCAATGAGCCTTGAATTGAATGCTATATGGTAGCTCTTCTATTGGTCAATTTAGTTGCAAGAAAATATCATTACCAAGGGCATATTATCAAATATTTAAAATTTAATTGACCCTATTAATCTTTGGTGTTTCTAAATCCAAAAGTCAAATTTAAAATTCAAATTTGAAAATTAATTCTTGGTCCGCTTCCTTCCATTTCTAATCAAGTTGGCCCCCTAGATGCTTCCACAATCACTATATAAGGGACGTGTTTGCCTTCCCTTGGTGTAACAATATTCTGCATTCAGCATGTGATTTTTTTCGAAGTTATCTGCGACTCTATGGAGTAACGACATACCTAAAGAGGTGCAAAGTCTTAAACATGTATTGATATATCTCTGTGGTGACCTTGTCTTGGCGTAGCCATGTCAAACATAAGAGGAGGTCAAATATTGAAGACATATTTTAGTTTTTTTTTTGGGTTATGGTTCATTGTTGGGTATTGAAAATATTTTGAGGTCATTTGGCCTTTTTTTGAGGGAGATTTGGCTTATTCGTTGAAACATTTTTTTGTGGGTTTAAGGAGGAATTATTGTGCATATGTTTGGCCTCTCTTCTAGAAATATTTCGACCCTTTTGAGTCTATTTTGTAGCTCATTGAGGCACAAAATAATTCAGTTTCTCTCAAGCCTTTTAAGTGGCATCATCATTGTTAATTTCTATAGCTTTGGAGGTACTCCCATACCCTAGGGTATAGGGTTTGGGAGCAGGTTCACCCAAATGGGATTTGTGGGAGAAGTACCCCACCAGTGGGTTTTTCACCCAAAGTTGTGGGCTCGAAACGAAGAGGAGTTTTGGATAGTTTTACCATTGAGAACATGTGTGGCAACCTTGAAGGGATAAGGGGCAACAATGGCTTCAACAACGTGGTCAAAGGACAACAAAAATAAATTTTGTCTCTTAGTTATATATGTTGGAGTACTAAAACTCAAGTCGGCTTGGTTAAGATGGCAATCCTTAAGGGTTAAATGAACTCCGAGATTGATATAATAAGGGATGGAGTTAGTTCATTGAGGAGCAAATCACAAGTGCAATTCCTCTTGTGCAAAGACTATCTGAAGTGATTAAGTCCTTGTGTAGTCGAGCTTTGTTGGAGGAAATAATTCATGATCGTTTTCTTGTGTTTTGGACAAGGCCAGTGAAGGTATGTTCAAGGGTTAAGGACATGCAAAGTGGAGGACTCTCTGATATTAGACTGAGCATCTTTCTGTGTATGTGAGCTGCAACATATCTTTGAGTTTGGGCCGAAATTATCTGTGGTATTACAGGTAGGCTGAGACCCTTAATTGACTAGGAGAGAAGATGGAAAATATTTTGTGTGACGCTGGATGAGGTTCGAGGTTTGTACTGTAAGAAGAGGCCAGAGCAAGATGAGTTCTAGTGCCATCCAAGCTAAGGTAAGGGTTTGAACCGTGGCTGGTTTGTTCACTGTGTTTGGGCTGAGTGGAATATGTGTGGACAATTTTGGAGGCCTTAAGGAGAATGGCAAGGAGTTGATGTGTTATATTGTGAGGGAAAATTTATGTGCCCTAGTTCAGGTATTTGCAGTGAGAAACTTCAATGATAAGAGGGCAGGTTGTCAAGCCCTAGGTGCTGGTGTCTTTCAGGAAGAAAAGGAAAACTAGCGGGAAAATTTGTGTTGGCCAAAGTTCAATCACTCTTGGAGAAGTAGGATATTTGATAGTGGCTGATTGTGGAGTTGGAGAAGAACAAGGGAGAAAAAGTTATGTGATTAAAAAAAGGAATGTAAAGGACTTGCTAGAGGTGTTCAAGGTATGTAGATTGAAAGGGTTGTGGAACCGCTGCATCAACAAGTACGTCAAGTGTACTTTGTTCAAGGTCGATTGGTCATCATAGTTGTTGATACAAATCTCTAGTTATTGTCTTGTATCATGGATGATTGTAAGGGCCATGATCTCTGATGCGGGAGCCCTAAGATTGTTGTAATGAATATTTGTAATATAACAATTGTTGGGTTAAAAAATTATCTTGTGTACCAGTTGATTCCCTATTGTGTATTTTCCGTTATGCAAAGTAGAAGTGTTGTGTAATTTGAGTGTGTTTGTGATTATGATTTTAGTCTGAAAACAAATTCTTGAATACCATGGAAAAATCAACAATCATGACATATAGTCCTGGTGCGACAGAGTAGTTATTTCTAATTTGGTCATGCGTACCCAATGTAATACACGGCCTCAACATGCGTTTTTGAACAAGGGAAAGGGGGTTGATTGTAACAATTGAACTATGTGCAATCTAGTATGTAATACCTATGCATTGAAGTGATGACAGGCATATGAATCATATTGGCCAGTTAATGGACATAGCGGTAAAAAACACACAGAGCAGAGCCAACACTCCAATATCTTAAGCAAGCAAAGTAATACGTGGCAGAGGAGCTATGGTTTATTTCGATGGTCAGAATTGGTTAACAAATAACACATTGCACATAAGCTGAGGCACGATGAGCTATAATTTGATTCATTGCATATGCAAGTTTTTACCATATCATAGTTTTATAACGTGTCTTTTTCAAGCATCGAGCATACATATGTGCAGTAGGAAAAACCATGGAATGATTCACATTAGTTTATCGCTTTTTTCTTTTGGTATGGAAAGAAAGTCATCTTCAAACTCATCGTACCTTGTATAACTTGGTCAAGAACTGCAGTAATAAACTCATCACAACATCTCCCTATGTTTGATCGAAAGAAAGAATGTGATCCAATAGTTACTTGTAATGAAGTTTATATGCATAGTATTTCTGATTTAGTGGTACTTGTGCAGAAGAATGCAAATTGATTTGTAGATAAGAGAAACCCTATTATTGGCATCCGTGAGTATAAAGAGCATAATTGTAGTTGTGTGCAATACAATTACAACCTGAAACATACCCATGTATGTCAATGGCGACGTGATCCAAGCGTATGGACAAGTGGTGCAAGGTCATTGGAAGTTATTGCGATTGTATGAGATTTATTAGTCAGAGTTTGTTATTTCGGATTGCATCTTGAGTGGTGGTTGAGTGAAGATGCTATCATTGTTAATGGCTAAATGAGGGTCTCTATCCAAAGATATATAGTTGGGAGTACTATTGTATTAAGTAGAGATAGGGTTAGTATATAGGTTGATTGCTTGATTTTGTGACTAAAGTACTAAGAGTATCTACATGACAATGAAATTAGTTTCAATTGCTTATGACCAGGACAAAGATATTATAACTATAATTATATATATAATATATCGGAAGTTATTACAAAGTCGAATTGAGTGAGAGGACATGTTGTTGTTGCTAGGGTTTTTCTAGGATGGACAGAGGATATCATATAACAAAGGCTTTGTGTCAAAGGAAACTACATGTTGTGTTTGATTGATGAGTATCTTCTTGATGCTAATAATTGGGATTAGATTGATTCTTGGCTACTAATGGTCACGTGTGTATTGCTAAGAAAAATTTGGAAATGCAACTAACATCATACCTAAGTGTGTGAATTTATTCTCTTAGGGTTTGATATATACCTAAGTGTCTACAGAGATCTATTACTAATGTATGTTGAATTTTGCTTCATAGTTTTTTGTCTGGGGTTTATAGGGTTGCTGGCCAGAAAATGTTTTTTTGTTGCTAGGGTTCATCTGTGAAATGTATAGTATTGATGTGCTAGACAAAGTTGTTGTTTGGTAATGACATAAAAAACTAGAGGATTGAAAAAGACATGAGTGGTTGTATGGAAAAGGAAGTCTGATTGCAGGTTGACAATAGTGACGATAGTGGCATTGACACCAATATCACAAGTACAAAGGCAGTGCAATAGTGTTAGTGACAACAGTTGTGGCTGAGCAACATATTTAGTGTCATCTATCTTATTCTTCTATATTTTATCTTGAGGGTGGTTGGGTGTTGCAAGGTGTAGAGTGGAATCTCCTTTAGGTTGGAGCCTGAGAACACTTCAGGGTGACAAGGTGGTGTTAGGGAATCTTGGAGTCCATGCAGGGTGTTGGAGAATCCTTTCAGTCAGAGCTAATAAAACAAGGGCACTGGAGTGTTCTTCCAGTTGAAGTTGGTAAATCAAGGTGTTGAAGTGTCCTTCCAATTGAAGCTGGTAAATTAGGAAGTTGGAGCTTCCTTTAGGATGGAGCCTCTTTCAGTTGATGTTGAAAATATTGGAAGTTGGAACTTCCTATTGATGTAAATTTTGAAGACCTATATTAAGAAGCGTTCAATGGTTTTTTAGCTGAAAGGGTTTCCACTTAAAAATCGTGTGTCTACTATCTGGGATATTGTGAATTGTTGAATGGTGTTATCTGTTCATGTGATGTGATGCTAACTTATGTTTTAATCTGATGCTAATGTTAATTAATGCTCTAAAAGATTAAAAAATAAATAATTAAAGTGAAATACTAATTCACACCCCTCTTAGTATTTCCAACAATTGTTATCAAAGTAGGTTCCTTCTGTTGCAACTTAACAAATGGAAGGCAATTCTCCGAAGTGCAGAGATGGGAAATTCAAAGAAGCACACATCCAAACAATCAAAGGAATTCTTTGGTATTGATGTAGTCTCCAAATCTGAAAAGAATCAAGTGGGTCCACCAAATCCTAAGTTTAATGAAGCCAACCATAAAATATGGGAATCTAGAATGGAAGCCCATTTGCAAGAAGCCTCAAGGATATGATGTGTGGCACCCTGTTGTTTTTGGAGACAAATCTACTAGTGAATCTATAAGGTAAAGTAAAAAATCCATGAATGTCATTCTTAGTGCTTTGCTAGACCTTGAAAAAGCCAAAATCAATCAATGCTCATCAAACTAAAAGCCTTTAGAAGATCCTCCATGATCTCTAATCAAAGAAGCATGCAGTTCAAGATGAAAATGTTTATTATGATTGTGATTTAGATGAAGTAGACAAAGAACAAGAAGTAATAGTCGACATGGAGGGAGAATTGATCAGTGCCTTATGCAATCTTAACAAAGCAAGAAAGAAAAAATAGATACTCAATGAAGAAGTTTCCCTACTAAACATTCAAGTGTAGGAAGTTGAAAAGAAAGAGAAAAGCTTGGCAAGTTAATCAAAATAATCTGTTCAAAAGTACAAGGGAGAAGTTAGTCAAAATAACAAGGAACTTGATGCATCTCTAGCAAAAACAAACAAGCTTAGAAAGGAAAGCGAAAGGCAAAATGAACAAATGAAACATTTTAACAAACCAACCAAAATGTTACCCTTCTAAAAGTACAAATTGAGGAGGAAGAAGAAAGAAGAAAAACCTTGAAAATTCAATTTTAGAAAGATATTTCTCAAGAGCAAAGAGAAGTTGATGCTACCCTAACTGAAATAGACAAGCTCAGGAAATGGCAGAAGGATAAATTGTTGAATGACGAAAGGAATAATAATGTCATTGCTCGATTGGAGATGAAGCTAAAAGAAGTGTATGAAGCCCCATGCAATGAAGGCACAAGATCCAAGCCCCTGCAAAGCAAGGTTGACGAGAAGCTTGACACCAAGATTCTTCATGTCGAAAATGTAACTAGTTTTGGTCTTCATAATTGTTATTGTACTCATTTCAATATGTATCCTATGTAACAAGAAAGAGAAGAAAATAAAAATTTATTATTATTAAAGCGTTGGTTTCATGCTCTTTATTGATGGTCTTCTAGCATTTGTTAGGTCTTAGGATTTATTGTCATTAGTCAAAAGAGTCAACAACATGTTTATAAGGCCCTTCCAGGCAAAATGTAATTGGAAAAATAATTACTTTTGAGTCTAGAAAGTCCTGGAAACTCCAAAAGAACAAGTTGGCCTAAAGGAGGGAGTTCAACCCCTTGGAAATGATATATAAAGGAGTAGTTAGACCTCATTTAGCACTTATTCACTCAACAAGTTTGATCATCCAAGAACAAGTTCAATATTTAGCTGGGAGACAAGGGAAAGAGGACAAAAGGTCTAAGAAGCAAGAAGAATTCAAGAAGGAAGAAAAAAACTCCATTTTTGGGCTCTATCTCTCTCACACGTGCAAATTTCTAATGTTTCTTCTATTGTAGAAGAACGCCAAAGTTGCGGGTCTGAGTTGCAGTAGGACAAAGTGTAGTATCTTGTAGCGGGAAGGAAACATACTCTATATTGACCTCATTAACCTTGGGAGGAGTCGTATCTCTCTAGGAAGGTCTTAGGAGTAAATTGGATTAAGCTTTCTGTAACAACTGCAAGGCCGAAGTTATAGGGTCAAAGTTACACTCATCACTCTTGGAAGCTATTGTTGGAGGAATCATAGGAGCATATTGCAGGGAAGTTCTTCAAAGATATTGAAAGAATAAAGAAGGTATTGAAGAGGACCAATATTCTTTGAGGACTTAGGATTGGAGATCCAAGATAAGAATAGTCCTAAAAGGACATACCTTATGAACATACAGATGGGGTATGTGACTTGTAGAGGTAGTGCGGTATCACACGTAAAGCCTCCCAATATAATGCTCTTAAATGAAATGGAGCTTGTCTAGTTAGACCTCGTAGATAGTAGTGGTCATAATAATTATGCTTACAATATGGCTTATCAATATGACTCTTCTTATGAGAACTCTTCAGTCTGAGAATGATGTTTTACTGAGTGTGAAATTATGAATACCACCCTAGTTAAGAGGAAGTGTTGAAAATGTAATTAGTTTCGGTCTTCATAATTGTTATTGTACTCATTTCAATATGTATCCTATGTAACAAACAAGAGAAAAAACCAAAAAAATATTATTATTAAAGCATGGGTTTCATGTTTTTTATTGATGGTATTCTAGGTAAAAGCATATTCTTCATGATTCTAGGGTTTCTTAGGTCTTAGGATTTATTTTCATGGGTCAAAGGAGTCAACATCATGTTTATAAGACCCTTCTTGGAAAAATATAATTAGAAAATGATTATTTTTTAGTATAGAAAGTCCTATAAACTCCAAAAGTACAAGTCAACCTAAAGGAGGGAATTTGACCCATTGGAAAGGCTATATGAAGGAGTAGTTCAATCTCATTTTTCACTCACTCACTCAAGAAGTTTGATAATCCAAGAAGAAGTTCGATCTTTATCTAGGAGACAAGGGAAAGAGGAGCAAACGTCTAAGAAGAAATAATAATTCAAGAAGGAAGAAAAATTATCTGTTTTTGGCTCTATCTCTCACACACATGCACATTTCTAGGGTTTATGGTGATGCAGAAGAAGGTCGAAGTTGTAGGTTTGAGTTGTAGTAGGACGAAGTGTAGTATCTTGTAGCTGGTGTGAGAATTTTAATACGAAATTCTACTGCAGTAACTGATTTATTTCGCCTACTTATCTCTCACAATATGTTATTTACTAAAACCATTCAGTAAACATTAAAATAAATTCTATTGTAGTTATCACATAATTACATAGATAAAATAATAGTGATATACCAGCACAAGAATCAATCACATCAACACAGTTATTTTTGGACAATTGTCCCCGGAAAATCCCACTGTGGGGAAATTGGTGCAAAAGATGAGGGTTTTATTAACCTTCAACAACAATTGCTTTACAAGGGATGATTTCATAGAGAAATTGAGACATTTCTGAGAGAAAACACCTGAGACAAAGTTTCTCCTCCTTCTAGAGAAGTTATGACACCCTGGAGACCCTTCACCCACCTTTGCGTCACTTCTGCTTCACTCTGCATCACTTTGCGTCAGCCTACGTGAGGACTGTGTCTCTAATGGTGTTGTATGCTTGCTCTTCCTTCTGCACTGTATCTTGAATTCCCTATGTAACCTCCTCCTCAATCACTGACTGTTGCGGATGCCCTCCTTTTCCTCCACCCTGCAACTCTCCCTCTGAAATCGAACTCCTTCTCCTTGAGAATCAATTTCCCTCAGGGTACTGAGTATTTTCCCAACGTGTCTCCAAATGACTCTCAAGTCTAGTCTTATACTTTTCCTGTTGATGAATCAATGACTAAGATTAAGTCTCTAATCAATGGCTAAGATTAAAACTGAATTGATCGTCATCTCTTAGAAGCTTCTCACCCATACCTTTATTAATACCCATTAATATTTTTATTTTCCTAAGTTTAGACTTAGGAACCCATTAAAAATATTAATTATTTTAATAATTCCTCATCCAGGTGGAATTTCTCCATACTATTTCTGGGCCTTGGAGATCTCATGTATTCTAGCCACTCCACAAAATTTAGGAGCTAGAGCACATCCAATGCTACCCAAAATCAACACTCCCTCCTAGCGAGGAATGTGCTCTAGCAATACTTCTCAACAAAAGCATCACACTGATCCATGACACCAGTCCTCTACGTTGTTGATGCTCAGCCAACTACCCCTCATCCATTGCACTACTGCAACCTGTATTGCTGCCCATGAGACTGTAACTATCATTGCTACATCGGTACCGCAACTCCCTTTGAATATGTTGCATCATGTTTCCCATAGCAATGTCACTGCTAACATATGCACTGCAACTCCTTATACTATCTGCTTCTACTATTGAAACAGATTCTTCACCATCCCTGTCTTCTCCCTGAAGTAAAAAAACTTTGTTCTTCTTAGGGCCTTGGTGAGAATGTCTGCCACCTATTCTCTTGTTGGGGTGTACTCCAAATTTACTGCCCCTTGTTGGAAATTGTCTCTGATAAAGTGACACCTGATATCAATGTGCTTCGAATGATCATGAAAGACTAGATTCTCAGACAGATTGATGCAACTTTGATTATCACACAAAATACTAGTCGCTTCCATCTTTCTCCTGAATAGATTCACAAGAAATTTACTAGGCCATATGGCTTCGCACGAAGCTGTGTTAGTTTCCATATATTCAGCTTCAGCTAAGCTCAGAGCCACAAATTTCTATTTCCTACTACATCAGGAGGTCATTCCTAATCCAATGCTGAAACAGTACCCAGTGGTACTTTTCTGATCTACTGAACTTCTAGCCCAATCTGCGTCAGTGAACCCACTCAACCTGATGTCATTATCTTGGGTATACATCAGTCCATGCTCGACTATTCCTTGTACTTCTTCTTCTATCATCCCATTCAAGAACGTCATCTGGACATCCATCTAGTGAATATCCCACCCCATCTGTGCTGCAAGGCATATTACGGATCTAATAGAAGTATACCTGGCTATTGGGGCAAAGGTTTCTTCATAGTCTATCCCTTCTTTCTGAGCAAACCCCTTAGCCAAAAACTTGGCTTTGTATTTTTCTACAGTGCCATCTGTAGCGTATTTGACTTTGTAGAGCCATCTCGACCCTACAACTGACATGTCCTAGGGCCTAGGTACCACTTCCTAGACGTCATTGACCATAATGGAACTGTATTCCTCCACCATAGCATGTACCCATACTTGATGTTGAACGTCCTCCTAAAAACTGGATGGTTGTCCAACCTGAGCCACCAAGGCTTGGTATTTGTCTGGCTGTCTACGCTCCCTTTTCTTGTTCTTGGGCACCTTGACAAAATCCTCTGCATCTCATAGTATCTATCCAAGTTCTCAATTCACTCTACCACTGGTAGTAGGTATATCTATCTACCCCCCCTCTTCCTAAGGCTCCACCTCTAGAGTTTTGTCTTTAGGAGAAATACTAGCACTAGTTTCTGTTGGTCAAAGTGGATGAACCAATGGATCATCCTTTGACTTCTCTTCGAAAGGGATTTCTCGGGTTTTTTTGAAGGCTCTATCCTCCATGAACTTCACATCCCATCGAATTACGATATTCCTATTCCCTGGAAGATAGATTTTATATTCCTTATCATTCTTGCTATATCCTACAAGATATCCTTTCTCTGTAGTCTGATATAATTTCTTCCTCTTCTTTTCGAGTACATGGCAGTATGCCAAACTCTGAAATATCCTGAAATGACTCACCTCAGGCTTCTTACCAGTGAATACACTCTCCAGAGTAATATTACCTAATGCCTTGTGAGGAGTCCTGTTTTGGATATACACTATCGTGTTGCATGCTTCTGCCCATAGAAACTTGGGCATATCCTGATCATACAACATTGTCTAGGCTGCTTCAATAATAGTTTGATTCTTCCTTTCTACTACTCCATTTTGCTCCGGATTATAGGGGCTTGTCCACTCCCTTATGATGCCTTCCCTTGTGCAAAAATCAGTGAATTCCTTGTTGATGTATTCTCCACCATTTTCTGAGCACAATATCTTTATCTTCTTTCCTGTCAGATTCTCAACTAGAGCCTTGAACTCTTTGAATCGATCAAAAACCTCATCCTTGGTTTTCAGAAAGTAGATCCAAGTCTTTCTATAATGGTCATCAATGAAGGTGACAAAATATTCAGCACCACTAAGAGATTTTGTGGACATGGGTCCACAGATATCTGAGTGCATCAATCCCAAAACACTCTTAGCCCTATTGTTGATTCTAGAAAATGTTGCCTTGGCGTACTTTCCTAGTGCGCATCCTCTGCATACATCATTTCGCTCGGTACTTAATTTTGGAACTCTTGATACTGTTTTCCCGAGAATTCTCTAAGTCCCATGGTGTAAGTGTCCCATCCTCCTGTGCTATATTTCATTCAAATATTTATCCACACTACTACCTATCAGTGCCATTGGAGATTCTAGTTGTCATCTATACAACCTGTTACTTCTGATTCCAATCTGGGCCTTCTTTTTCCAACTCGGGTGTTTGACATATAATTTCTCCTTAATGAAGAAAATGTCATAGCCCTTGTTTTGAAGCTGAGATATAGAGAGTAAGTTCATCCCCAATTCTGGAACATGTAGCACATTGGTCTCTCGAAGTCGATCCCTTGCTTCTGTTTGAAAGACTATAGTACCTCTTCCTACGGGGGTACACTTTGCCTTATTTCCCATGGTGATCTGAACATTCATCCTTTCTTCTTGATGATTTGAAAAAAATCCTCATATTCTGTCATATGCCAGGAAGCTCCACTATCTATATACCAAACCTCAGAGGAGGGAGAACTTGCTAGGCAAGCGACTTCTTCTTCCAGTCTGGAAGCTAACATAGAATAATCGTGATCCATGTTCTGTGTGCTCTCTTCTTTCTCTAGATATCTGCGTGAGTCCCTCTAAGTTGATGCCTTGGCATCATGATTCTGACTCATAGTATATTCTTCTATCCTATTGCCTGATCTCTGCTTTGATACCATGTGAGAATTTCTAATACGAAATTATACTGCAGTAATTGATTTATTTCACCTACTTATCTCTCACAATAAGTTATTTACTAAAACTCTTCAGTAAAAATTAAAATATATTCTACTGCAGTTATCACATAATTACATAGATAAAATAACAGTGATATACATTCACAAGAATTAGTCACATCAACACAATTGTTTTTGGACAATTGTCCCCGGAAAAACCCAATGTGGGAAAACTGGTGCAACATATGAGGGTTTTATTAGTATTCAACAACAATTACTTTACAAGGAATGATTTCATTGAGAAACTGAGACACTTCTGAGAGAAAACACCTAAGACAAAGTTTCTCCTCCTTCTGGAGAAGTTCTGACACCTTAGAGACCCTTCACCCACCTATTCCTCACTTCTGCGTCAGTCTGTGTGAGGACTACATCTCCAATGGTGTTGTCTGCCTACTCTTCCCTCTGCACTGTCTTTCGAATGCCCTACATCACCTCCTCCTCAGTCACTGACTGTTGCTGATGCCCTCCTCTTCCCCCACCCTGCAACTCTCTCTTAGGTCCCTATAATACTAGTGATTACCCCATTACTATTGTAGTTATATCCCTTATTAATATTGTTGTGCCCCTATTGTCCCCATATTGTTATTACTGTGCCCCATAGAATCCCTCTATTGTTATTTTTGTGTCTTTATATTATTATTATTAGGTCGACTGGGTTATATTGTGACTCCTTAGACTCCTATATATAGAAAGGAGGTTATGTCATTTGAATCATCAAAAAATCATTCATTTGTGTAATGTAAAGGAGGTTGCCCCCTCGAAGAGGCTCAATTTTAAGGCATTGATCTATCTTTTCTATTCTTTTGTGAGCTGGATTCTAGGGTTTCGCTGCTCCAAATAGGTCATCGTGGCATTTTCGCTATAATTTTTTTTCTGCGACATTTCAAAAGTGAAAAAAACCCATTTGAGATGAAACCACACTGAACCTTGGGTATAAATTTCAAAGCTTTTTGTGCTATATTTGCGGAGATATGATCTGAGGAAGTTGGTTTTTTTGCAGACTCCTGAATTACATTCCAAACAGGTGACCTGGGGAAAATCATCATAACTTTATCTCTGAGCATCATATTGACATTTCGTAAGAAGGTACAGAAAGAGAACAGACTATAGTTTCTTGTAAATATTTTTCAGAGCCAAAGGTCGAAACTGGGACATGTTGAATGTCGTACAAGTTCGCTCTATTGAACTAGTCTATAATTAGGTCACTGTGGGAGATTTGGCATAACTCTTCCTTGGAGAATCCAATTTGGATCAGACTGGTGGCATTGGAAAGAGGACATAGAGGGCTACTGTAGGTCGCAATTTCAGAACTGGATGATCCAAAATTACAAAGATACATCAGAGGCAATATCGAGCTCTTACAAAGTGAAAAAAGGTGTGTATATATTTTTAAATGTTTGCTTAAGCTTGGTTTGAAAATTTATTTTGAAGGAATTCAAAAGGCATAGTAGAGAATTATTATCAGTAATTGATGCCTTGAGGAAAGAAAATGCAAACACCTAGTAAGCAATCTGAAAGCTCTAGCATGACTCATGAAGAAGAGGAAGAAATGCTACATGATATATCAAAATTACAAGACCAAGTGCAACAAATGTCACTCTCACAAAATCTAACAGGAGCTAAGATAAATGGCGTGGAATATAAGATAAAGGGCATGGAAGCTAAGATGGACTATTTGAAGATATATTTAAAGACATATTTGAAGAGAGACATGGCAAATTTGAAGACAGATTTGAAGACAAACATGGCAAATTTGAAGACAGATTTGAAAAATTTTCTACAAGAAATATTTACAAATGGTGAAAGGGTAGTAAAGGAAACTCATGATGCGAACAAAAGAAATGTTAATCATGGTTTCATAGACTCTAATGTTGGATCGAAGACCCACCATATTCCAAAAATCGATATGAGGAAGTTTGATGGCAAGGATCCCACAACATGGATATTACAGATGGAGCAATTTTTCGATCTCAATAATGTGCAAACCACACAAAAGGTATGTATGGCAACTTTATATTTGGAACCAAATTAGTTTGTATGGTATCAATGGCTTTGGTCTCGTAAAAAATTTATCACTTGGGAAATTTTTAGGGAAGATTTAATAGCACATTATGAGGATACAAAAAGCAACACTTTTTTTAGCCAATTGATAAGTCTTAAACAAAAGGGTTCAATAATGGAGCACATTGAGGAGTTCCAAAAATTGAACTTAAGGGTAAAAAATATTCCAGAGGAGCATAGGATTGATGTGTTCATAGGGACTTTAAAGGATAATATCCAACATGATGTTCGCCTTTGGGAACCTGATTCATTAGAGAAGGCATTCAGGTTAGCAAGAAAAATGGAAAGCAAAATTATGGCAACCAGGAAGCATACCACTCACAACTATAAAGATGGAAGTGTTGTTGCCCCTAGTCTTCCACAACCTATAAGATTGACACCACAACAATTGGAAGAAAAAATAGCAAAAGGGCTTTGTTACAGTTGTGATAGCAAATACACTAAAGGTCATAAGTGTGCTGAGAAGAAATTATTCTACATAGATTACGAAGAGGAAGAAGAAAAGGAGCAAGAAAGGTCAAAAGAAGAGGATATACTCCAGGAACAAAGCCTAGATAAAGAAGAAATGAATCCGACCATATCTTGTAATGCATTGGCGGGAATTACCACTCCTCAAACCATCATGATAGAAGGACAAATCAAGAAGAAAAAGGTAATAGTGTTGATTGATTCAAGAAGTACCCACAATTTTATTCATTGTAAGGTAGCAAAAGAATTGAATTGCTTCTTATATCCAACACCAGAGTGTCAAGTGATGGTTGCAAATGGAGGAACGATAAATTTCTCTAGAAAGTGCCATAACATCAAGCTATCCATGGGAGAATATGTATTGACTAACCCAATGCTTTTCATTCCAATGGGAGGTGTTGATGTTGTACTAAGAATCCAATGGCTACAATCCTTGGGTACAATAGCTTTTAATTTTCAAGAATTTTCATGAAATTTTCCCAGCTTGACTCTGGTAACAACATTAGCCACAATTTTCTTTTGCACATAAACTCTAGAATTGTCTTTAAGTTCACGAAGCTTTTTGCCTACTTTAGCTTGCCTCCTAGAATAGGTATGGCAAAGCTCAATTACTTCAGCAAATGGATTCTTATAGATGTCTCCACCACTTAGAAGGTTTAATGTTTCAATGCAATCATCTCTCAGCCCTTTAAGGAACACAATTCTAATAATATTTTCGTCTAAGTTTGACCCACGATATTTGTGAAAATTGTATAAGAATCATTCAAGATACTCCTCTAGGTTTTTGTCTTCTATTTGTTGCATTCTAAGGATATCATTGATGTCCATACTTTTATAAAAATCTTGATACTTTTTAAGGAAGACTGATTTCATGTCATCCCATGAGTATATCATGTGTTTCCCTAGACTCATGAACCACCTAAGGGTTGCATCTTTTAATGTGGCAGGAAACAATTTAAGTTTATGTGCATCCTCATATTAATTATAACTACGAAATAAAATATTGAATTAAAAAATAAATGCATCAGGGTCCTCAGATGATTTACCGTAGAATAAGGGGAGAGATGCCATCGGAATGTTTTTCATGTTGATGTCACGAGTCACATCCAGGATAGGGAACCCAAAGGTAGCTTCCTCTTCATGTGCCTGGTTGTTTCCTCTAAATAGGTTACCATTGCGTCAAGGACCTTCTCCCTCTTCTTGGTGTTCTTCGTTGTGTTTTTCCTCCCCATCTTAGTGATCCATATCTGCAATGGGCACCCAAAGGGGCTTACTGATTATGGTGTGAACATGAGGTATTAGAACACAATTGATATTAGTTGATTTTTCATCCACGTTGTCCTGCAGTTATACTGGTTCTTCTATAGGGTTGTCAAAGACAACCTATCAAATGGCCTTTCCCCTTTGATCTAAGAATTTTTGATCCGAAAGCAGGTTGGTATCAACACTTCCTCCTTCTTGTCTCAATCCTTCATATTAATTAGCAGCGGTAAGAATGGGCATATTAATTGATCCAAAAGTTGCTAGAAATTTAGAACTAGAAATAAATCTACCCCTACTATCTCTAGGTCTACCTATACTCCTATGCATGAAGATAAAGGAAATAAAAACTCAAAAACAAGCAATGATCAATCAGAGTTTGGAGCAACCCCACAAAAGTGGATGCATGGCTCTTCACTCACATCTTACCATACACTCTTCGCCCTCTAATAGTTCTACAAGATCCTGAAACTCAAATCATAATAGTTACCTGAATAAGAAATTACAACTTTCTCAACAACAGTGCCAAAATGTTGAGAGATTTAATGGTTGTATTAATTCTCCTACATCTATATGTTAATCCAGGCTCATAAACACGAGTTTTATTGCACTTTCTAAATTCATTTTTTGGATAGAGTTCTAATGGTTTCCTTTATGAAATGAGTTAGCTAAATCTAGCACAAAATTCATCAAACCCTAGCTAGCAGAATTAATAACCAAATTCTAACTTGAAACTTTTAATGAATCTATACTCAAATGAAATCCCATTCTGAATCACAATATATATGCTAAGCAAAAACCTCCAATTGAAACACTTTCTCAAATATCTTAGCTCTCACGAAAACCCTAAGAAACCCTAATTTTGTTACCTATGCCACTCTTGAATGAAAAGTTACAAATTCTAATCTACTTCAAGCATGATCGGAAGGCAAGTAAACTTGAAACTAGACTTTCCAAAGGTAACTTCAAATCTCTGATAAGTTTCACTCTTGGACACAACTTGGAAGAATATCTTAATAAAAACCTATTCAATCCTCTTTCTTGTTTAACTAAGTACAAATCTAAATCCTGTACTTGAAATTAAAATGACTTCAAATCTACTATCAAACTCTTATTTAACAAAATACACTCTTCTAGCATTCAATCATCATGAAAGGAAAATTTAACTCAATGAAATACCAACTCTCTTTGTCAAACCAATCAAAGCTTGTATGCAAATTGATAAACTTAAACTTGTACTATGTTTCACACTCTTAACTATGCAACTTTATCTCTCACACTAATACATATTCTTAATCTATCATAACCTTAAGAACAAACTTCAAGCCTGAACTCTATTCTTAAGAATGACAATAAATAAAACAACTATAAATTGGTATCAGGCACACAAAAATGAACTTAGGAAACTATCCCACATGTGCATAAATCTCAGATTAAACTCAAGAAAACTTATTCAAAATCTCATCAAACCAATACTCTATCATCGAAATCCAATCAGGCACGCATTACCTCAATCTAGAAACAATATCAGACTCTAAACTATGGAACTGCACTCAAGCGCTCCAAACGAAGCAAGGGAAATCGCACTAAAAACTAAAACTAAATCATTCACTTGCACTCTAAAATCAATCCACAAATTCTATTTAAACTGAGAATCTATTTGATAAACGAAACTAACCCAAACTATGATGAGCCATCTTAATTAATTAATTTGGAGAGCAATGCTTCTTATGGCATACACACTTATGCAATTAACTTAACAGAAAACCAATCGATTTAGACTAGATCAAACTCATGATAAGTCACACTATTCTAATTAACCTATCTCGAATGAATACTCCTATGGCACACGCATCTACGGAAACAATTCAGAAGGAAACCAATCAATTCGATCACTGAAAGAAACAAGAAAATGTGATTTCGAAATTGACTGAACACAATCCATTGTATAATTAAACTCACACCCTATCAACTCTGATTAATCAATATATTATCTTGACTTTGGCATTAGAGGGTTTCTCTACGTTCTCAATAGATAGACCAACTCTTCACAAGCATTTAGTTGACACTGTGATTAGAACAAGTTTTATATGTATCTATGACAACACAATTAGGGTAATAGGATTTGTGGTTTTAGAGAACAGAGCATAACTCTACCTTAAAAGTAAAAGCACCAATTACATGAGAACCATCTATTCAAATCGCTGAAGTAAAGGATCTGAAAATGTGTAACATAATTAGCACACTAAAATCATTTGAATACAATAGAAATCTCCACACAATATATAAACAATTGATGAATCAAAGATAAATGAGAAACGATTATGTCTATCACACAACTATGTTCCTACAAAATGATATAGAGCTGATCCCAAATGGGTGGGACTATCCACACCTGGGGAGCTTATTTACTTACAGGAAATGAAAAGCTTAAATCAAAACTTAACTCATTAATCCACAATGAACCATCGAACAAATTGATTTGAACTCCATAGATAGGCATCATAAAAGTCTTTCTATTAGAAATAATAAGTCTGGAGATGAAAGATACAAAATGATAGTCTATCTTCTATTCGCTACCTTCCTAACTATTACATAACAGCCTTATAGGCATCAACCTAGTTAAAAAAAAACTGAACCATACATATCAAATTCTAACAGCTCATCTAACTTGAACTTCCAGATTAGATCACTGGAACAACCTATTCGATTTAAGCATAACAACCCTCAACTAACCCTAGGATTGGTACCAACTAAATTCAGTGAGGATAGTGCAGATCTTTGTCATAGTAGAAGTTGAACTCGTTCAAACATAGTTGGAGGTGGTGCGCTCATAGAGAAGCATGCAGCCTCTCATCTTTTGCATCGTTAGGTACCAATCCCAAAATGGTTGTTGCATACAAAAGTGGTGGAACATGGTTCATGGGCCAACATTCTCCTATTCTCATCCTGCTTAGCTACTGCAATATCCACACTCGAACAAATTGATTAGTTAGTTCATTGATAGCAACTCAAATTCTCTAAATCCAACTAATAAACAACAAAATGTCACACTGAAATGCTTTTAGCTCTTAATAGGATTTTGACAGTTTTGGAGCAATAAAAATGGCAGTAGAGTAGGTATAGGAGTGAAAAAAGGGCAATAATAGAGGTGGAAAACAATGGCAGTGGGGGAAAAACAGGGGACCAACAAGTCATATCACCAAGTTATGAAAAAATGGAATGAGTACATTCAACTTGGGAATTATGAGCATCAACATGCATGGGAAAGGAAAACCCAAGTAGGAGGATGCACAAACTTATGAACAACTAATAGGAGGTTTTTTTTTTGCATATGTTGAATACAACATGTTAGAGTTGGTAAATTTACAGATGGAATGAGGATACCATGCCTATAAGTGAAATTGTATTGAGGAATTTCCTTAAAAGGGCATGTGTAAAAGCTATTGTGAGCACTCTTATTGCAACAAGATTTTATTGCAACAAGATTTTAATAAAAAAAAAATTTAGATCCATAGAAGGGATAGAGATTTCCTAAGGTATTGTGGTACAAAGAAGGAAATATCATCCCTTGGGTTGTGTGGACTAATGGGGAAGAGAGTTGGGTGATTGGAATTGTTATAGGAATAAAGTCAATATAAAAGTAGTGGGTCTTGGGTTGTTTTTGAGGATTTTAAACACCACTAGAATCTTGTTCAAACTTGTTGACTCATAGATCAACTCGGGGGTGGATTCTTGTAGAGAGAATCAATGTAAGAACGCCCATGGGTAGGTGGAACATTCGACCTTTGAAACCATGTACATAAAATGTTTATAATAACTGATATGATCAATGTTGATTTATTGTTTTGATTATTTGGTTAATTTCTACATTTTATATTGTGTTTATGTGTTTAAATATTATGTATGCTTAACATTTGTTAACATTCTCATGGTTAATGATAGTGCATGAGTCAATGTGTCACATTACATGCATTTTCTTAAAATGTTAACAGAGCTGTGTCAATTTGGTTTGGTAAAGTGACCCAACATATAAGTTTGGTACATTACAACATGGTTAATCATGTCCAAGCAAGTTTGTAGGTTTACTGTATAACTGCTAACTAAACTAGTCAACTTAGGGTTGTGGCTTGTATGAAAACTTAGTGTAATTGTATTTATCCTATGATGGCTAAGTCACTAGGACTATTACAACCTAATGTTGTGCATCTTAGAGTTATACAAAAGAGATTTTTTTGTGGGAAACTATAGGGATGTGATATGATATGCTTAAAAGTGATTGTATAATACATCTAACTTTAAGAGAAACACGTCGCAAATAATGTTGATATTGCATGGACAAGTTGTTACAAGTGGGAAAAAATAATGGAAAAGTATAAGCATCAAGAAGATAACCATGAATTCATACCTACAAACAAAGGTTTGATAGCCACTTAAGTTGAAATTAACATGTGTTGTGATATACGATATGTAGGATCAAAAAATATATATAATATAGATCATACTAAATTATTCAATTATTAAACACCAATTTATTTTGCTAGTTTCAATGCTACATCTCCACCTCTATGAACATCAACTTATGCAATGAAAGCCAATTTGACAATTATATCTCATGAGAAATTGGTCATTAGTAAATGATACTTACATAATAATATGAGTCATAGTGAATGCCATGAATATTAAAACTACACACAATTAGTCCTTGAAAAGGATATTGAGACATTGTTAGATTGTAAATACTCCCCATCTCTTAACAACTATAACCATCATTCGATATAATACGAACTAAATTGTTTATCAAACTCATACGATATTGTTCATAAGTGAATAATTCTCATAGAAAATATAAGCATCTATAAATGTTTCTTTTTTGTGTGGGGGTAAATGGATCCTTTCATTAATCAGAAAATGTTACATACAACTTGAATTTCCAAAAGAGGACTAAGACTTAGGAGATACTTAAGACTAAGAAGTTTCTTATCAATATCAAACAATAAAAAAATGACTATGATAATCATAACAATATATAAAACTCCTTGCAGATTCAATATTTCAAGGGGGAAATGCATATGAAATGTTCATGACTTCCCCAAGCTAACTAATTGTTCACTCTCATCTTGGATACGTGCCTTATTTCTCTTGCAACCTAATTTTTTGGATTCTTTGTTGGAGACCACCTTGAAATTCATTGTTTGAACCCCAAGATTAGACTATGAGGACTTGAGCCAAATTGCTTACTTCAAAGACAAGCCTTATATAGAATCCTAACCTCATGAGTTAATATGTCCTTCACATATTTTCCAATCCATTCTTCCACAAGGGAAATCAAGCATGGGTCATCCAAATCCATTTCCTTTGGTAGGGCTTCTACTTCAACTTCTTTTGCAGGGGAGTTATTCATTTCCTATGCTAATGATTTTGTTGGTGGTCTTCAAGATACTTTTGCATGACTTTTGTAGGATTATGGGATTTACCTTCTGTTGATTGCATGCCTGATTGAATGTTGACTTTCTTTGGAGAGGAGACAAACTTAAATATATTTTCATATATAGGCTCTGGTCGAGATTTGAGGTACCCTGGGAACTCAAATATGTTTTTCTTTGTGGGATGTTTCACAAATAAATTCACCCTTCTTGAGAAGGGATTTCTTCAAAGGATTCCTTGATATTCATCAAAAAATCCCTAATAAGATGCTTGTATTCATGACTTCGTCCACATTTGAAGGGGACTTTCTCATAATCTAGAGACTACTTCCAAACACTATCTTGATAATAAATATCTATAGAGGATGGAAGAGGTTAGAAGATGTTGGATATATTCATGTAAACACAGATCTGTACATATGAAGATTACCTCCCTCTCTTGGTATCCTTCGATCTTTGAAAAAGTTGTTTTTGACATTGTTGATGCCTTCAAGGGTTTACTCCTCCCAATATTCCTTGGGAAGAGAAAAGAGACAAACCCAAGCAGGGGCTGCAAGGAAATCCTCCTTCTCCGGAGTATACTGCTCCTTCTAGAAACGCATGAAGAACTCTGCATTGTTGAAAAAATATGGCCCTCCTTCAAAAACCCTCTAATTATCCTCCAAATTTTGAGTAAATAATTGTAAAGAAATTGTTGTCCCCTAACTCCAATTCTAATCGAAATTGGGGGTTTCATTTGTTTCAGATCGACCTAATCTATGGATTTCAAAATTCCATAGTCCAGTAATTTTTCATATCAAAGCATGATCCTACATAAATTTGATATATTCTCTGACCGTACTATATTTAACCTTGTATTTTGGATCTTGCACTACTTTTGGTTGGCAACGCCCTGGATTTTTAGCTTCCCGTGATGCACCCAGTGGAGGGCTTGTTGTGAAACCAAAAACCACACTTCGTTCGACTACTCTATGAAAATGATGTCAAAGATGAGGAGCTTGAAAGGGAATGCCCACATATTCAGACTCATTATGAATTCCTAAAACAATTTGTCTAATAAAAAAAAAAAAAACTAAAATATAACATTATGTAGAAACAAAAAAACTAAAGTTATTAATAAAACTATGACCTATCCTAATTAATATACAATCTTAAATTAATGAATGATATGTATTATTTTATTTATAAATATTTTTAAAATTATTCAAACTTATTAATTAATAAATAACACACATAAAAATTATTATAATGAATAATTTGTAAACTTTAACCCATGCAATTAATATGAAAAGAAACTCTCATTGCTTACATACATAATAAAATTAAACCTTAATTATTATATCATTTTGAAAAATGTTTAAATCTACCTATCAAAACATAACTTAATACATTCAGCTTGTTTGAAAATCATATATCATGTACTCGTCCACATAAATTTCAAAGTCATAAGGAAATTTCACTAATATTTTATAGATAAAAGTTTCGTAAATAATTGAGTTGAGAGTATGGGTGATGTTGTTGTAACATG
>APFE031269628.1:54302-77718 GCA_000404065.3 Pinus taeda | reverse complement strand
TTACTGTGCCCCATAGAATCCCTCTATTGTTATTTTTGTGCCTTTATATTATTATTGTTAGGTTGGTTGGGTTATATTGTGACTCCTTAGACTCCTATATATAGAAAGGAGGTTTGCATTTGAATCATCAAAGAATCATTCATTTGTGTAATTTAAAGGAGGTTTCCCCCTCGAAGAGGCTGAATTCTAAGGTGTTGATCTATCTTTTCTATATTTTTGTGAGTTGGTTTCATAACACTCTCCCTCTGAAATTGAACTCCTTTTCCTTGAGAATCGATTTTCCTCAGGGTATTGAGTATTTGCCTAGTGTGTCTCCAAATGACTCTCAAGTCTACTCTTATAATTTTTCTGTTGATGAATCAACAATCAATATTAAGTCTCTAATCAACGGCTAAGATTAAAACAGACTTGATCCTCATCTCTTAGAAGCTTCTCATCCATATCTTTACTAATACCCATTAATATTTTTATTTTCCTAAGTTTAGACTTAAGAACCCATTAAAAATATTAATTATTTTAATAACTCCTCATCCGAGTGGAATTTCTCCAAACAATTTTTGGGTCTTGAAGATCTCATGTGTTCTAGCCCCTCCACAAAATTTTGGAGCTAGAGAACATCTAACGCTACCTAAAATCAACAGTTGGAAGAAAGAATACTCTATTTTGACCTCGTTGACCTTGGGAGGAGCTGTATCACTTTAGGAAGGTATCAAGAGGAAACCAAATTAGAGTTTTTGTAGCAACTACAACGCCAAAATTACAAGGTCAAAGTTACAAGGTAAGTTGCAGTATTGAAGTTGGCAGGTCGAAGTTGCAGTTTGAAGCTGGTCGGTGCAAGATCAAGGAAGGACTTGTTGTAAGGACTGACTTGGTACTTGCAGAAGGAATTGATCCAGGGATTTGGTCTTTTATCTCATTTGAAGCTGATTCTATAAGAAGAGAATAGTTTTCTGGGTTTTCCCCTTGGAGGGGTTTCGCCTACCTGAGAGCCTAATATCTATGTTCTCTATTGTTGTTGTTTCTATTCTTGATATTTGTTTGATGAAAAGATCTAAATAAAGAATACAAGAAGACTAACTAAGTTCACAAACAAGTATTAAGGTAAGCGTAAAATAAGTATTAATAGATGCCACTTTGCATTTTCCAACACTTTGGAGGCTAAATCAAGGTCAAAAGAAGATTAAAGGTAATCCTTCTCTAAGAAGTAATACTAAAGTAACCAAAGATGAGGATCAACAAAGGGCTTAACCTATTCCAAGAAATAATATCTCTAGGAGAACATCAAAGCAAGACATCTCATTCAGGTACCCTAGTATGTTCAATGGTTATTGTTTCACATGTTCTAACTTTGAGCATATGACTATGTTGAAGAATCTAGGGCAATTAGAGTTAAATATATTCTTCCAATTAAGATAACTATTTGTGAGGTGTTTTGAAATTTTTAATCTTAGCACAATCTTCAATTGTTATTATTAGAGTGTGTCTTCTTAGTTCGTTAAATAGACCATGACCCTTGACCTATTTAGCCACTCCAAGACCAAGACACCAATCTGTTGAAATTTCTAAGTCTATCTGTTAGAAATTTTATCTGTATTCTTCTTGTTTATTTCTCCTACTTGTTAATTACCAACAAGTTATTTAAACATATAAACATTGAAATAAACACAATACAGTCTCAACCATCTATAGATCAACAACTGAAAGAAATAGCAAACACACAAGTGACACCATTATTTTTGGACAACTCGTCCCTGGAAAAACCCAAATTGGGAAAACTAGTGCAACAATTCTAAGGGTTCAATTATTATGTAGTATATCCTTGAGTACAACTAGGTCCCAAACTGGCTCACCCGACAGAGAAAAAATAAACAATAGCAATACCTCTCTATTCAGAAGCAGGTATTAAAAAAAGTTGCCCCATGAAACCCTCTCCAGCACCACTGAAGCACTGCGTTAACCCTCCTGGACTTTGTGTCAGCCTTAGAACCCTATGCGTCAGCCCTCTGAGGCACTATGAAGCCTTTATAGCCCTCTGCATCACTCCTGCAACCTCTGCGACGCGGGACCTTCCGACCTCTGCACAGTCTCTTCTGCCTCTGTGTGGCTCCCTCTGGCTCATCATCTTCCTCTCTGCCTCTGCGCTAGACTTACAACACTATCTCTACCTCTCTGCCTTGTACTCACTACCCCTCACTGCAACTCTGATCACTGATTCGATTTCTCTTAGCGAACCTCGCTTTAGAAAATTGAATGACTGATCACTCTGATGTATTCTCCAACTGATGCTCAAGCCTCCTCTTATACTTTTTCTGTTGGTCTTTCAGTGGCCAAGATTACATCTCTAATCAATGGCTACGATTAGATTTGGCTTGATCCATGTCTTTTGGAACCTTCTAACCCAGTTTTATATTAATACCCATTAATATTTTATTTTTCCTAAGTTTACACTTAGGAACTCCATTAATAATATTAATTATTTTAATATCTCCTTAACTGGGTAGAATCTGCCCAAACCATTTCTGGGTCTTGGATATCTCATGTGCTTTAGCCTCTCCACCAATTTTCATGTCTATAGCACATCTGATGCTACCTAAAATGAACACTACCTCTTAGCAAGGATTGTGCTCTAGTAATACTCCACGCTGAGCATCACCCTGATTATATGGCATCATTACCTATGTTGATTCTAGGCCTCCCTGCCCAACATCCTCTTCATTGCTGCATCTTGTATTGCTTCCCATGGCCCTACCATTGCCACTGTTGCATCCGTACGACAGCTCCCTCTGCATCCGTGTTGCTGCTGGTCCTTTTTCCCAACACTACATCTGCATTGCAACCCCCTCTCATCATGTTGTATCGTGCTACTCCCAATTGCTACTGCACTACAACTCGGTTACTGAGAAGTAAGTAACTAATCCACCCAACTAATGACATCCTTTTCAAGCTAGAAACACTCCCGATTCTGAAGCTCTAGTTGTCGCTATCAAGTGCACCCTCTACTGCCTCTGCGCTGCCGCAAACAATCCCTGCATCTTGTACCGTTGCAAACCTCTCTGTGCCATCCTGCACTATTGCAACACTTTCTATGCTTATCGCGCTGCCCAGGGACTCCTGCATTGTAGTACTCTCTGCCGCTTCATCTGCATACGTCTCTGTCGACATCCGCCAGTCCTTCTACTCTCTTTTCAGGGCTCCCATAGCAAGGTATAATCCAAGAAGTTGGGTACCTCAAGGATCTTGCCCCTCTTTGCTTGTAGTCCTCCTGACTATAGCTCGATGTCTCCCCACCTCTTCTCTAGAGGTACATGAGCACTCATGGCATAATCATCATCCTCCTCTACCTCCTTCTCCGCCTTCACTGGCGCTGCCTTGGAGTCAGACACCTCTCCCTTAGTCTTCTTCCTCGAACACTGGTTCACATAATGACCCAGTTCCCCACAGTTGAAGCACTTGAACTTGGAGAGGTCCTTCTTCCTCTTCTCCTGCTTTCTCATAGATGCTAGAGTTGCATCCTCTTCCTCTTCCTTCTTGATCCAGACTCCTTTGCTGCTACTTCCTGTCTTTCTCAGCCGTCTGATCTCTTCTTGATGAAGAGCTACCCACAATTCTTCCCAATCTAGAAGATTCTCCCTCCCGAGATTGCTTTGGACAAATGTTTCCCACTCCTCGAAGACTACGTTTACAGTGGTCCTCACCAACATCTTCTGATCCGGAATGGCCCCTATGGAAGTCAGTTGGTCCTGGATCTCCTTCAACCAAACGAGGAAGTGATCTATCTGCTCCCCCTTCTGCATCTAGTATGACCACAACTGATTCTCAAGTAACATCTTCCTCTACACGGAAGGATGTTGGTACAACATTTTCAAGGATCCCACATTTCCTTTTCAGTCTCCTTCTCAGCAATATGTTGGACCACATGATCCTTGACCCCATCAAGGATGATACATTTCGCCTTGGCCATTGCCTCCTCATACTTCTCATTATCAGTCGGGTCAACTGGGATCACCATTATTCTTAAGGCGAAGGCCTTGATGCGATGTCTATGTAGAATGGACAGGATCCTGGCTTCCTAGACCACAAAGTTGGACGCCTTGTCTAGCTTGTCTTGATCCCTTAGTCCATTCATGGCCATCTCTCTTCTCTTCTTGTCGACTCCTTCGAGTCTGTCTACTTCCCTCCGGAAGTTCTCTCTTCGACTCCTGCTGAGTCTTTCTACTTCCCGCCTGGAAGTTCTATGCTAGACTCCCTCTGAGTCACAATTTCCCTTCTAGAAATCCTCCTGCAAATCACTAAGTCACACCTCTTCGATCTTCTGTGCACCTGCAACACTGATCTGGATACCTTGGTTTTTCCATGTTAGGTATTGTTTTGCCCACAACACCCCACCAAGTTTACTCCTCGCAAACTACCCACAACTTCCTAAACCCCAACAACCAAAGGACTAAGCCTCTAGGCTCTACGCAATTTTGAACTGGCTGAAATGCTCCCCCAACCAACTGCATCAACCCTCCTGGTCTCTGCGTGAGCCTTTTCTGCCCTCCTTAGCCTCTACATTGGCCTCTCTCTAGCCTAGATTGATGACGCAATCCCTTTGTGTCAACCCTTCTCCGCTGCTTTCTGCTAGGAACAACTTCTGTCACTCGGGACATCTATTTCTGCGGCAAATTCTCTGCTTTAGTTGGTGCCTTTAGCTCTCCTGTGATTTGCATCCATGCTCTGATACCATGTTGAAATTTCTGAGTCTATCCGTTAGAAATTTTATCTGTATTCTTCTGGTTTATTTCTCCTACTTGTTAATTACCAACAAGTTATTTAAACATATAAACATTGAAATAAACACAATACAATATCAACCATCTACAGATCAACAACTGAAAGAAATATCAAACACACAAGTGACACCATTATTTTTGGACAACTCGTCCCCGAAAAAGCCCAGCTTGGGAAAACCGGTGCAACAATTCTGAGGGTTATATTATTATGTAGTATATCCTTGAGTACAATTGGGTGTCAAACTGGCTCACCTGACAGAGAAAAAGTAACTCGTAGTAATACCTCTGTAGTCAGAAGCGGGTATTAAAAAAACTACCCCATGAAACCCTCTCTAGCACCACTAAAGCATTGCGTCAGCCTTAGAACCCTCTGCTTCAGCCCTCCGAGGCACTGTGCAACCTCTATGGCCCTTTGCGTCACTCCTGCAACCTCTGCGTGGATGACGCAAGCCCTTCTGGCCTCCGCGCAGTCTCTTCTTCCTCTGCGTGGCTCCCTCTGGCTCGACGTCCGCATCTCTACCTCTGAGCTGGACTTACGACACTATCTCTACCTTTCTGCCTTGTACTCACTACCCCTCGCTGCAACTCTGATCACTTGTTCAATTTCTCTTAGCAAACCCCTCTTTAGAAAATCAAATTACTGATCACTTTGGTGTATTGTCCAACTGACCCTCAAGCCTCCTCTTATACTTTTCATGTTGGTCCTTCAACGGTCGAGATTACATATCTAATCAATGACTAAGATTAGATTTGGGTTGATCCATGTCTTTTGGAACCTTCTAACCCAGTTTTTTTATTAATACCCATTAATATTTTATTTTTCCTAAGTTTAGACTTAGGAACTCCATTAAAAATATTAATTATTTTAATATCTCCTTAACCGGATAGAATCTTCCCAAATCATTCCGGGTCTTGGAGATCTCCTGTGCTTTAGCCTCTCCACCAATTTTCATGGCTAGAGCACATACGATGCTACCAAAAATCAACACAATCCTCTTCTTTTTCACTATTGAGATCATCATGATTGCTACAACACTAAGGCCATCTCTACTGCACCATTGAGATCTTGATTGCTATTATATCTTTGTTGCACTGAGATCATTGCTACATCTAGATCTTCATTAGACCACCACCAAGACCATGATTGCAACTATACTGGGATCATGATTGTGTCTAGAAGGCGTGCTTAGACTGAATGATCACAAATATCCTCTTCATAATAAGTGCACTAAGATTGTGAGACAGTGACCACTAAGACTGTGACTGCGTCTCATAGATATGCTGAGACAATGAGTGTTACCGAGATCCTTCTTGTAACATGTATGCCAAGACTATGACTGTATCTTTAGTATGTCAAGACCTTCATCATTAAGATTGCACTATAGATAGTGATCACCAAGAATATACCAAGGTATCCGTGTACTGCACTATAGACAAACTTCCAAAGTTTCATCGCTATGGCATCCAAGATTGTCACCCTCCTGATGCGAATTTCAAACCTGTACCCATCTGAAGAATTCAGGGGATCCGAGTTTTTGTGCCTTTGTTTTGTGCAGACCCTAGTTGGGTATATATAATAGTTTATCCTCCATATTTAGATGACATGAACCAACTAAGAGATGTGTCATATTATTTGAGCTGAAATGACTACATTTATTCATTTCGTTGGCCAACTTCTTCAAGAGGATTGTGTTTGTCTTTGGAGGGTTGTTAGACATTTTTAGACTTGTATACATTGCACATAGGCTCAATAAGAGCTTCTTCATACATGGCATTGAATCTTTGAATTATTAATAAATCCTAAGGTTTTCAATAGGAGCCACTAACAAATAAACTTCTTTCTCATGAACCCCATGCAACAAGGCATACAAAAATAATTTTATTTCTTTCATTTCATTGTTTACAAAGATCATGTCATTGTGAAGACCGAAACTAGTTACACTTTCTTCAACACTCGCTCTTAACTAGGGAGGTATTCATAATAGTAATTGGTCATTCTCAATCTGAAGAATTTCTCATAAGAAGAATTAGATTGGTAATCCCATCAGTATAGAATCATAACAACCAACATTGTCACAATCTAAGGCCTTGAATAACAACTCCATCTCTACACGAGACCATAAGCTACAATCTTGGTGAGACCAATGATTATAAACATCTTCATCATTGTCTCTCAAGGTACATACACACCCAGGTGTTCACTAAGTATGAACTTCTATGACTATTCTTATCTTGGGTTCCCAACCCTCAAATAATATCGATCCTCTTGCTTACTCTTATCTTGGATTCCCTACACATCCTCAAAGAGCATCGAATGCTAGATACTTACCCAATCCTCCATTATTTCTTCACAAATGAAGACAAGAATGTTGTGTCTATGTCTCCCTCTCAACTATGGAAGATAAATCCATCATGTGTCTACATTTATCTTCACGGCCTTCACTAAGACTTACGGCCGTTAGTCCTAGTCTAGTGCATGTCGCATGAAATAGAAAAACAAAATTGTCACTCCTTTTTAATCAGGGGTGAACCAATCCAAGCTCCCTCTTGATCAGGGATCTGTCAGAGCTCCCTCTTAACAAGAGCCTCTCCTTTTTCATCAACATATTTTTCTTCTTGGGTCCTTCAGTTGCTTGATCAACTTCTTTCCTTGATGTCATGAAATTCAGTTTGGCTTCTTCCTTGTAGGGTATCAACCATTGATCACTTTCCTTCTTGGTTTGTCATGTCATTCCTTTATTCATGGAAAGTGACCTTCTTGATACATATCTAGAACCTTCTTCATATGAATACTTGTTTCTCATCATGCTTCTTCTATCCACCACATGAATGCTAGTTGTACTTGTACTTACAACTCTTCTTCGAGTAGCCCTACATGAACTCATCGAGATATTATTCAAGAAATAAAAACATAATATTAAATCGAATCATACCTTACGAGATGGCTCTTCATCATGAAATCTTCTTGTAGGTATCAACATCCCACATACATGTTGACACATCTCCCAAAGATATCCATTGTCAAGGGTTTTCATCATCAGAGTCTTTATATCTTTCTAGGAGGTTTCCTAGTCAAGTCTTCTTGGTATTTTGGATGTTGATCACCTTTATCAGGGTTGCATATCGATCTCTTCCTTCCTCACACATTTCATTCCCAATATCTTTCAATCAAAGTTTCTTAATTGTATTCAACCACCTCATACTTCATATGAGGACATATTAAGTTGATTTCATCTAGTGTGACTTATGCCTTCCTACATACTTTCAGAGGAGGAGATTCTTTTTCTCTTGATCATGCTTCTCAAGATAGAAGTACTGATCCTTATTACCTACAACCAAGTGACATGACATTATAATATTAAACACAAGCATACATACCTCATTTTATCTTTAGGTCATCTAGGCTTCTTCCAACAACTTCCTTGATTGAAAAGATCTTGATCTACATCATGTCATCACACCATCATCCCATGAATTCCATAAGTTGGAGTTCTTGATAAAACACTTGCTTCCTCTCTAGATTAGTGAACCCTTTGATGAGGATTCCTTTAGAGAATCTTGAGGATCTTGTATATCCCCATTTGGAAAATGTTTTCTTTTTTATTTGATGTATGATGAGCCTTATCCTAGATAACTTCTTCCTTTCCTGCAATGTCAAATGAAGTTCCCAAGAGTTATATCCTTCATGTTTGACTGCCATGGATTTTGTCCTTCATGATTCCTATGGTGAAGTCACGAGATTTAGTTTCTAATGCTTCTGTGATGCACCTTATTATCATGGTCATATCTATAACACAAGATTTAGGAGATTATGATATGACCCTTTTGTGAGGGATACCATCTCGATCATAGTATAGATCTATTAATCCCACTTCCATTGGCCCTTTTCTTCAGCTTCCTCCATCTTTCCGGTGATATGAGCTTATTTCTATAATCTTTCCATAGCATTGAATCTTATCTATACTATTATGTCTTGTTTGAGGACCAAAATTCCCTTTCCTTTTTGCACATGTTTGAGTCCTTTAACCTTCAATAATTTTGCCATCAACTTATCTTTCTCTATCTAGCATAGAGACCATAAATTGTTGAATGAGATAACCTTCTTGTTCATGGACATTTGTTACCTTACCTATTAGTTAGAACAATGATGATTATCTTCATCTCCCAATTGAGATCTTATGAAGATATTCCTTCATTATTTGATACCTTCAATCAGGTCTAAGTGATATGACCTTCTTCACTGCATTTTAGAGAGTATATCTTCTAGCATTTGATATCTCTCTTTTATGTCACCTCTCCCTCTACATAGGGATAAGAGGACCTAAGAATGATTTCATATGACTTATCTTCCGGGGACTGTATCTATCCTCCTTTCTTATGCAAGGAATCTTGATGACCAAACCGATTTATAGATCTCCTTGCAAACACAAAGTCATTTAACCAAACTTGATTATAGAATGAAAGAGATACTTACTTGACAAGTGAAGATGAAATATTCCACTTGATCACTTTTGATGATGATTGAAGAAGATGTATTAGGGCTTCTTCTTGGATGATCTTATTTCAAATTAGAGAGCCTTTCCTTAATAGAAAAGGTTTCTCCTTTTGATGAGGATGATTTGCTGCTTCCTCAGATGATCTTCTTTAGGCAAGGAGATGATTCTTTCTTAAAGATGACCATGCCTTATTACCTTCAATATGTTTTGCCTTCTTTTATAGTGTAGATCAGGACTACTTCTAGGGTTTCAACCTGTTCCATGATGATGTGATCTTCAATTTTGAGGTCCTTTGAGTTACCTTGCTTTGTAGACATCTTCATGAGAGCCTTGGTGGCCTTTTGATGATGACCGTGGAGACAAAAGTTATTGCTGTTGTAGAATTCTTCTTTGATCTAGGGCTTGATCCTTCAATGTAGATATTGATCCTATTTCTTTGGTATCCTTCAACTTATTTTGATGTCCTTCTTGAAGCTTGATTCTTGAATGTCTCTCTGTTGCCCTTCCTTTGACTTCAACACCTTAGCTCTGATTCCATGTTGAAGAATCTAGGGAAATTAGAGTTAAAGAGATTATACTATTCATGATAACTAGTTGTGAGGTGTTTTTAACTTTTTCACCTTAGCACAATATTCACTTGTTATTATTAGAGTGTGTCTTCTTAGTTTATCAAATAGTTACCAAGTCAAAAGAGACAAGAACACAAGATATTGGCTTCCTGCCAGGGGAAAAACCTCTCACTCTTTGAGAGGAAAACCAACACAAAATTCTTCTTATAGGGATTCCAATTGAAAAATACCAAGACCATAACCCTTGACCTATTTAGCCACTACAAGACCAAGACACCAATCCTCTTCTTTGTCACTTGTTGTTGATTCCAGAGACAACCTCAGATTGCTTACAAGAGCAGTGCCTGAAACATCTAGATTTTGTGTGTCTCATATGATTCTCAGGAAGCTGGAGACATCACATATATTTTTGTACATATGCCTTCATATATATAATAAATAGTATGGGTTGGTCCATTCATCTAAAGGCATAAGCCATGTATTTCTGGTACTTCTTCACATATACAACTCACAAAGATATATTTATAAACTAGTGGGGGCCGAGTAGTTCAAGGACCTCTAGTTTAATAAGCTTTGGTAGAGCAAAGAGAGAAGATAAGGAGATAGAATAACTCATCACATAGAGCTTGAAGCATCAAGAATTCTACACTCATCACATAGAGATTGAAGCATCAAGAATTCTACACTTATCTAAGTTATAGGTAGACATAATGGATGAAAGAGGATTGGGTGCGATGATTCATGGAGTGCAATTTTAAAGATATAATATCAAAGATCCATACAGGCACATGCATTAACAAGTCAATACAAATGAATCTGTAACAATGTATGAAACATTTATAGCAGTTATGATTACTTGAAATTAGAGAGGAAACATGAACATAATGGAATTTAAACAAGGGGGTATCATACTGTAGTACTCAAAGGATGAATCACCATGATTTCCTTAATATTATGAAAGACACCTATCATAAAGTCATACAATCTTGAAAATAACATGTAGTGTTTTCTTTAGGGTTCTGAACCCTTGTGAAGTGTTGTTGCCCACTATTTATCTGGAGAGGGGATAATTGAACAGTAATTACAAAAAAATATCTCAATCGAGCCTCAACTGCCAGATCGACTAGTTGTCTCGGCCTGGGATGGCTATGTGGCCCAAAAATGACTACAAAAGATTAATTTCTTCATTAAATGGTGACACACTACAGAATAACAAAACAAGTCAACAATCAGATGAAAACACCAACAAATTATCTCCATGCCCATTCATGGGATCATCTTTGCTTCAGGTTGTTGCTTGCCCATGGTCTAGCCTCCTGTGTCACTCAGCCGATTCCTATCGCCTCTGCATTTACTGCTCAAATCATTCATTCTTCAAAGCTAGGAGTGGTCAACTATCAGTTTCATGCCATAGTACAGAAGCAGAGGTAACCTGAGGCAATACTTCTTCTTCCCTCTGCATGGAGCACCATTCTGTATCATCAAGTCCTCTTGAGCTTTCATGTCTTCATTTACTTTGTTAGTGTCGTCCCTGATTTCATGTCACAAGGGGCCTTACAGGGTCAGCCCATGCCGATTTTTAAATGCTCCATCTCCTCTCTTAAATGCCTCAAATGCCGACCCACCATGGCTTTAAATGTATGCATTACCTCGTCATGGCGTTATCACATCGGGATTTACCATTAAAATTCGTTATGGGATGGGGCATTTTGATCCACTTTAGCCCCTTTTTCTTCATGTGATAAGGGGCTATGACTAGGCGCTTAGTCCTCGGGTGCTAGGGCCTTTAGACTCCCCTCTAGGGGTATTTTTCCTTTTTTACATGGAATCCCACATATTGGTGATTTCTAATGCTCGCCTTTGGTGCCTCCTCCCCAACATTGCGATCTTCAATGTGCAATGCGGTTTGGCCCACTTGGAAAAAAGGATAAGGGGGGGTTTGTGCACTCTATATCTTGCGACCGCTGAACATTGATTGGGCCCACCCCGGATATTACAGTCAACAATTTCATATCATTGTCTTTGTTTGCACCCTTTGATACTTGTGACCGCTGATATGTGGGATCGTATGTCTTGCTTAGCTCTTAGTTCTTCACTCTCCCTGTGACCACTGGCTAGCCCCCTTTTCCGAGGTTCACAATTGACGATTTTCTTTTGATGCACAACACACCACAACCGTCGATTTCCGATCACCCTCCATGCTTAGTCCATGGTTCTTTTAACTCTTTATGTGACCGTATTCCAGCCCCCTTATCAAATCCCCTTTCTTAGTGGATCGCAATCAGGGTTTTAACCTTGATGTAATAACATGCCCCAACCTACAAACGCTGATTTTCGATCTCCGATATGGTGTCATCCTTTGCCATGTGTCACCTTGTGAGTGGTGACACATGTCACTTGAATATGCCCCCTTAGGACCCTTGAAAATGTCAGATCAACATGCCATGTGTCCTCCATATTGCCACATCATGATGATGTCAGCTGCCACATGGACCCATTGGGACCAATAGTATTCCGCTACATGGCCCCCTGGAGGAGAGAGAAAATGTCCGCCTGCCCCTAGTTTTTCAATGATTTCTTTTGAAAATCATTTTCGGCCCTTTCCGATGATTTACACTTATCGACATATTACTCCCAGGATTTCTTAAGAGTGATCAATTGAAATCGTCGATTGCCAATTTTCGATCTATTTGGGAAGTTGCGATTGCCGATTTGTGGGCTTGCCAATATGTGGGATCACCGATTTCTGATTTCTGATGCACCTCAGACCTCCGATCACTGATAAACTATGTGCCATGGACCTATGATTGCTGATTGCCAATGTCATTGATCACTGATCACAAATTTTCTCCAACCTCCCCTGCTTCAGGTTTAGAAAACTTTGATTTTAGGGATCTGAGATTAAACTTAAACATTTTCTTTTGCTTTCTGGTTTTCAAGGGTAACTTTCAACCTACTCTAACTTTTGATTTTGGAGTCCATTTGGGGAGTTCCATATACCATTGGAAAGATAATTCTAAGCACTATCCATTAGATGGTGTTTGATTTAGCTTTGAGTGCTTCTATGGATGGGAAGCTAGCTCCAAACATATATGTTCTTTTTCCCTCTTTGTACAACTAAAACTCTCTTTTCAGAAGGTGACATCATTGGCTCCACTTAGGGACAGGGCATTGGATTGCAATGCGTCGAGAACCTGTAGACTGCGAACTTCTCTTTTGGGGATGGAGTCTTTTATAAATAAATGATAATTTTGTGAAAGTGGAATTTTCAACATAAACTGGAAATTTCATATAATAATTACAATACACACACTGGTATTTACAATGGGTGCAAGACATATACCTTTAATTCTGAAAATGGAGTTTTTGGAACTGATCATTTACTAGAAGTTCCAATGGTTCACCATCCATATTTTTTAGCAGGTACGTATTATTTCCTTTCTCTTTTGAAATTTTAAAAGGGATGAACCAAAGAGGATCAAACTTTCCATGTTTTCCTTTTTCTTCCTGTCGGACGTCCCATCAGAGAACTAAATATCCTAGTTGAAGAGGTCGATCCTAGGCCTTCTTGTCAAACATGGATTTCATCTTCTGTTGGTAATTTTCCAATTTAGCCCCCACCTGTTCTCTATTTTCATGAAGTTCAATCAATTGGTTTATCCTTCGTGTCAAAGCACTTGGCTCTTCCTCGGCTTCCTGTAGTAACTTTGCCACTGGCATTGCCAATTGGATTGGGAATATTGTGGCCTTTCCATACACTAGCTCGAATGGCGATTTTCTAGTGGATCATTTAGGAGTCGCTCGGTTAGCCCAGAGGAAAAACTTCAATTGGATATCCTAGTTCCTCTGATTCTCGGTGATGGTCTTCTTTAGCACTCTCACCACAATTTTTTTTAGGACTCAGATAAGCCGTTACCTTGAGGATAGTAGGTAGTGGAGTGCCCGATGATGATATTGAATTTCTGGAAGAAGCTAGTGAATTTTGCAAATTTGAAGCCTTGAGAATTTTCAGTGATAATTTTGATAGGACAACCAAAGCGAGATAATATGCTCTCCTCCATAAACTTGATTACCACTGAGTCTGTAGTCTTTCTGGCTGGGATGACCTCTACCCACTTGGTGAAATAATTAATGGCTAGAAATATCCACTTATATTGGCCACTTGAAGGTGGGTTTATTTCTCCTATGAAGTCTAGTCCCCATTGTCTGAAGGGTTCTCCCACATGCACTAGAATCATGGGGAGAGGAGAAAGTTTTTGTCTCTCAACAAACACTTGGCACTTCTGACTTGACTTGACTTGGGAATGAACATTTCCAAACAGTGTATGCCAATAGAATCCTTCTTTGAGGATTTTGTGAGCTATGGTCTTCCAGCTATAATGACCTCCACAAAATCCTCCATGAAATTCCTCAATCACTTTATGTGTTTCGCCTTCTACCAAACATAGCAACAAAACTCCCACCAGGTCCTTCCAGTAGAGTTGACTATTGGATATGATATACTTTTGAGCTTGTAGTCTCAAAGTTCTATAATTAGATTTATACAACCCTAGTGGGCACCTAAGGAATAAGAGATAATGGATGATATTCTTATATCGGGGTGATCCCTCATATTTAACATAGATATTTTCCTATGATCTTTTAATCCCATACTGCTAAACTTTTGTTCTGCCTTCCTCTGATATCAGGTTTATCCCCAAAGATTAGCAATTATATTTTGATAAAATCTTGGCCAACCCTTGGCCTTTTATGAGGTTATTAGGCTTTATGTCTAAATCATATTCATGTATCTTTGCAATCCACCTACACATTTTTCCTTCACTATCTCCCTGCATAAGGATTTCCTTGACCACTGTTGTTGGGACAAATGCTGTGATTTCTGATTGTAGCACATACACTCGAAATGCCTTCAAAGCCTTGACTAGTGCATAGACTTGTTTCTCCAAGATGTTATATTTCAGCTCAACATCCCTTAGGACTTGGCTGAAGAAGGAGATGGGCTGTTCATAACCATATTTATTCTTCTGTTGCAGAACTGCGGCAATAGTATGTAGAGAAGCAAAAGAAAATACATTTAAAGGCGTTGAGTAGTCAAGGCTGACTATTACTGGTGCTTTAGCCAAAGCTTCTTTAATTCTAATAAAAGTGTCTCGTGGGGTAGGGCTCCACTTGACTTCGTTTTATTTTTTTAGCATATCTGTAATACCCTTCACTATTTCTACGTAGTTGGGTATGGACCTCCTCAAGAAATTGATTCTCCCTAAAAAGGTTTAGACCTCTTTCTTACTTTGGGGTAGAGGAATGTGACTGATAGCTTTGACTCTCTTATGATCAATTTCACTCCTTCTTGCGTTACTATATGTGTCCTAGTAGCTTCTCCTCACTCAGGGAAAACTGAGATTTCTTGGGATTCAAATATAATCCATACCTCCTACATTTCTCGAAGGTGAGCTTCAAGTGGAGGATGTGTTCTTCATTGATCTTAGAGAAGACTATGATATTGTCCAAATATATCACTACGAACTTTGTCTTTTTCCCCTACAAAATATCCATATCTCTTTGAAACGCAACCCCTACATTAATAAGACCAAAAGGCATGTGAGCATACATGAAAGTTCCCCAAGGGGTGGTGAAAGTAGTCTTCTTCTGATCATTAGCATGGACTGCCACTTGGTTGTAACCAGAGAACCCATCCATCATGGACATTCTGGCTAACCCAACCACCTTCTGCAATATGTAATCCATATTAGGCAGCGGGTAGTTATCTTTAAATGATGCCTTGTTAAGATTCCCAAAATCTACACATAGCTTTATTTCTCCATTCCTTTTTCTGGCTGGCACTAAGTTAGCCACCCACTCCAAGTACCTTAAAGGCACTATGATTTTAGACTGTATAAGTTTCCTCAATTATTTTTCAGTGGAGGGGAGTAAGAGTGGATTAATCTACCTAAGCTTCTTCTTGCATGGTTTTATTCTACTCTTTAAAGGAATCTTATGCTGTGTGATGTTAGTATCAAATGCTTTTAAGTCCTCTTAAGACCAAGGAAAAACATCCTTATAGATTTTGAAGAGATTTAAATACCTTTGTTTATATTGCGAGGGGATTCTTTTTGATAGTCTGACCATCTTGGGTTCATCCTCTGAGCCGATATTGTAATCTTATACTTGTTCATCCATCTTCAGAGCCATTGGTTTGGAGACTACATAATCCTTGTTAAATAATCTTTCCAGTCGGACTAGCCCACGAGGAATGGTATTCCCTTTCAATTGTAGTATTTTATGTCCAGCCACTGTGTCTTCCCACGAAGTTGTTCTTGATGTAGCTATTTTTCCTCTCCTTGATCAATGGTTGAGTTGGCGTACTTCCCAACTACTTCTATAAATTGTTTGATTTTCTCATCATCATCGAATACCTGCCAGTGCTTGACATTATCAGGTATAGAGGGTCTATATGTGACCTCCACCTCGTACCTGAGAAGCAGATTTTGAGGAGGTTTGAAATTGCTTGCTGCTACAACAAGAGAATAAACCATTCTATTTCCTTCTCTAGGAAGGAATTTGATATTAACGACGTGTAAGAAGTTATCAATTAAATCCCATACTTCATTCCAGTAAGTCCTCAATCTGGGGTGTTTAGCCTAGCATTGATTTCTAATATACTTTATAATCCGCTCGGAGTCTCCATGCACAATTAAGCATTCAATATTCATATTCCTTATTGTTTGTAGCCCAAGGATCAGTGCTTCATACTCTGTCACATTGTTGGTTGCCTCAAACTCCAACTTGAATGAGAGGGGTGTTAGGCTGCCCTCAGGAGATACCAATGATACTCCTGCTCCATTTCCCTCTTTGGAATTTGCTCCGTCAAAGTATAATTTCCACACTTTGTTTTCATCTGTGTGTTGGTGTTCTAACTGCATCGTTAGGTGTGATGGTGTTTCTTCTAAGATGGTCTCATCTTCTTCTAGGAACGAGCAGGAGAGGTCACTTTCTTTTCCATACACTGGGGAATTTTTAGAACCTTCAGCTGGGGTCACAACTTTTACAAATCTGGACTCTATGTAAAACATCCTTTCTTCGCCTCCAAAAGTGGGAATAGTGGCATAAGTTAGATCTAATTTGATAGATCCCCCCACCTTGGAACCCCAATACCTAGATAGGAGCATGCTAAATCGAGGGGGAATATTTGCCACTACTATGTCCATCACTACTCTCTTCACTGGGATCTGAGCCAAGTTTACCACCAGATCTTTTATCATTCCCAATAATTTGAACCTCTTAGAGTCAAAGGAGTATAGGTCCTTGTAGGGCCTGGTGATCTGCAAGCCAAGTTGTGTTGGCATTATGATGTATGTGTTGTACTTGATGGCAACCCACTCATAGAAGAAAAATTCACTTATACTCAACCAGATGAGTCCTCAGAAGAAATATCAGATGTGACATAATACATGGGACGCAGGACAAAGGAATCATATGACAAATTATTGTGCAGCAATGTTATTTTTGGGTTTCGCAGGTGCACCGTCCAAAAGGTGTGGTCATTGGCAGGTTGCGCAGTTCAGAAGATGCGGATATGTTCGCATGCATTCCAAACAAAAAGTGTGAACCTAAAGTTCACGAACTTTCATGCAGAGAAAATTGCATGCACGCGGGAAATATTACGGGTGGTCCATGGTATTTAGTCCGACATTTTTGAACCTATGGTTTGGTCCGTAGTTTTGCATCTAAAGTATTGAACCCCGGTTTTGGGTTCCTAGTATTGGATCTCTATGGTTTTGGTCCATGGTTTGAGAAAGGCCTAGACTATAAAAAGGGAAGGAGATCATTTAGCCCAGGTACTTGTGAATGTTGAATATCTTAAGAGCAAGATCTGAAATTTTGGTGATCGGTTTGTGAGTGATAGCTAAATCTGAATCAAGGAGAAACCTAAAAATTATGAGGCGGATCTATTGATGGGTCAAGATCTCTTTGGCTCATGACCAGATCTGTGAATTTGATAGTCTGGGGTATAATTGAGAACTGATAAAGTGTCTATGTTCGGAGGTCTGCAGGCGAGATACGGCACAGGTGCGGAGGTACACACGACAGAAGACGGATCAGGTGCGGCGGTGCGTAGTCAAGTAGACAGAGTAGTTGCGGAGGTGCGCAGTTGACTAGATAGTGTAGGTGCAGAGGTGCGCAGAACAGAAGACTGAGCAGTGCAGAGCTGCAAAGAACAGTAGACAGAGCAGTGCGGATCTGCACAGAACAGAAGATAGATCAGGTGCGGAGCTGCGCAGGCTCGACACAACAGAAGTGCGGATATTCGCAGGTTTCTATTGATGAAGTTGCGGTCCTTTATTGAAATATATTTTGGCCGTCTTTGTCTATTGTTGCAGAGTTCTGGGTTTAGAATCGGTGTCTAGTTACTGGTATTGTTTTTCTGGTTACTGCATTCTGAGAAGCTATTGGTTGATTCATTAGTTGTTTGCGGAAAGGAGATTGGTTGATTCACATGTACTTGATGATTATTTAATGTTCATGGATCCAGTATGAAAATTTATGAAACGTGGTCCTTGGAAGAAAAGAGAAGGTTGTAGCCTTCTGCAGGTTGAAGCCTGCGTACTGGTAAAGGACTGCACCAGTGCAAATCATTGTAAAAAGAAGTTTCTAATTGAAATAAGATAGAGACATATTGCAGCAGGTGGTTTTCACCCACATTGGGTTTCCACCTTATATCTTGTGTTCTTTGGTGTGACTATTGCTCTATTTTTGTTCTTGTGATATGGTTCTGACACACATATTAATATATTATAAGTTTGAAAGGTATACACAAGTTTCATTTGAAAATATTTGTATAAATTGAAAAGAGTTTGATAATACTGATTCACCCCCCCTCTCAGTATTATTTCCAACAATTGGTATCAGAGCAAGTCCTTTAGGAAAAGCTTGATCACTTGAAGGAAGATCTATCATCATGAGCAACTACAAAAAGGAAGCATCTATCAGGCCACCGATATTTGATGGGACCAACTTCGTCTATTGGAAGGTAAGAATCACTGCCTATCTTCAATCTCTTGGTATAGAAGTTTGGGATATTGTGGAAATAGGATACACATTTCCGTCAGCAACTCCTACAGATTCAGCTGGTAAGAAGCAATATGAAACAAATCCAAAAGCCTTCAATACTCTATTGGGAAGTCTATCTCAATCAGAATTTGTCAAGGTGATGCAGCTCAAAAGCGCAAAAGATATATGGTAGAAGATCGTTCTGAGCTATGAAGGAGATGAGCAGGTAAAACGAGAAAAATTACAAACTCTTAGAATTCAATATGAAAGTCTCAGAATGCATAATGATGAAAGTGTGGCTAGCTATTTCCTATGTATAGATGAGATCGTAAATTGTATGAAAAGCTTGGGTGAAGAAATAAAAGAAGTTGTTTTGGTTGAGAAAGTTCTAAGATCTCTGTCTCCTAAGTTTGATTCAAAAGTTTCTGCCATAGAAGAAAAGGAGAATCTAAAGAATCTTACCATGTCACAATTAAACATAATTCTAACTGCCTATGAAATGAGAAAAGGAGGACGGTCAGACAGAAGAGAAGCTGCATTCAAAGCTTCAAGAAAAGATTATTATGAGCCAGGACATATGTCATAAGAAGAGGAAGAATCAAATTTTGTCAAGAACCTTCAAAGGGGAACTGGAAGATTCAGAGGTAAGCTACCTTTCAAATGCTTTTCTTGTGGGAGAGTCGTTCATTATGCTGCAAAATGTCCTCATAAAGATAAACTAGACAAAGGTAAGGAACCTGTTAGATGGAATAGAAAATAGAATGCAAATAAGAAGAGCTATTACAGGCATGAAGACAGTGATGGATTGTCAAATAGTGATGAAGATGAACAAGGTAATGATAATAGACTTTTAATGGCTTTTGAAGATGATGATTTCTTGGATACTATAAATGAAGAAGGTCTTTATGAAGAAATTTCTAAACTTAAAGTTTGTTTAGAAGAAAAGAATATGATTATAGATACTCTAACATTCCAACTTGCTGAAAAGGATAAACACAATGAAAAGTTAGAATGTGAAATTGTGGGACTTAGAAAAGAAATTGAGAAAACAAAAGCCCTTAATCTCAGATTTGCTAAAGGATCTGAAACTTTAGGTGAGATTATCAAAGTGCAGCGTTCTCCTCTAATCAAGACAGGTCTCAGATATTCTGAAGAAGCGTCTCAATCTCAGAAGCAAGCACAGAAGTCATCCAACTCCAAAAGTTATCTTGATGCAGCAAGGAGAAATGAACAGCAAAAGCATGATGCAGATCACTAGGTAAATGAGGGACAAGTTGCTTCAAGAATGATCAAAGATTATCGGGAGCAATCTACTTCAAGGATGAACATAAGTCTCAACCGACCACAGGTAAATCGTTCTCAATTTAGCTCAAGAATGGATGGAAACTACAATCATCTGGTTGGTAGATTTGATATTCGCATGAATTTCTTCAATGACCAATGTTTCTCTTGTCATAAATTTGGTCATAAAGCTGCTCAGTGTGTTGCCTACAAGACCATCATGACTAGGGAAGCTCAAAAACAAAGGGGTATGACAGGAATCATGAAAAGAACCTACAATAACTTCTCTGCTCTTGAAAATGAAATAGAATGCACTATCTGTAACAATTTCGGTCATGAAGATTCTGAATGTAGAAGCAGGTTTTGGCAAACAATTCAGAAGGAGGAGGCTTCATTGAGTTCCAAAACATGGAGAAAGAAAGAACCACAACCAGAAAGCTGTGGGATAGCCTTATATGCAGAAGGACAGGAAAATCAATGGTACATTGACAGCGGATGCTCAAAACATATGACAGGTGATAAAGGAAAACTTCAGTCATATACTGCCTTAGAAAGGGAAAAGAAGGTATCTTTTGGAAATGACACCCCTGCACTCATAAAAGGTAAAGGTTCTGCTCAGTTGAAAAAGAAGGTCAAAGCTGGTAATGTTATGTATGTTGATGGCTTAAAGCATAATTTATTGAGTGTTAGTCAAATGTGCGATCAAGGAACTGAGGTAATATTTAGATCAAATGGATGTATTGTTCGTGAGCTTGACACAGGAAAAACAACGATCAAAGGCACAAGAACTGCAAACAATTTATACATATTCAAAGAAGGAGAACAACAGTGCTATCTGAGCAAGAATGACAAACACTGGATATGGCACAGAAGATTGGGGCATCTTAGCTTCTCCTAGATAAGGAAAGCATGCAAATATCAGGCAGTTCGTGATCTTCTTGACATCAGAATTCCAGACAATACAATATGCAAATCATGTCAATTTGGTAAACAAACCAGAACTAATTTCCCTGAGAAGGAAGGATCAGCTAGCAGGCCACTTGAACTTGTCCACAGTGATATATGTGGTCCAACTAGGAAGAGGTCAGCTCGAGGAGAAGAATACTTCATTTTGTTCATTTATGACTTTTCAAGGATGTGTTGGATAGGGCTCATGAAGTATAAAGATGAAGCTTTCGAAAAATTTAAGTCATTCAAAGCTTTGGTTGAAAACAACTCAGACCGCAGAATCAAGTGTCTCAGATCTGATCGAGGAGGAGAAGTTACCTCAGATGAATTTTTCGATTTTTGTGAAGAACATGGAATCAGAAGGGAATTTTCTGCTGCAAGGACTCCTCAGCAAAATGGAGTAGTGGAAAGGATGAATAGAACGGTTCAAAAAATGGCTTGTGCTATGCTTGATGAGTCTGGAACTCCTGCAACCTTCTGGGGTGAAGCTGAATTTGCCGATGTTACTATTCTCAACAAGACAAATGTCCGGGTAAACAACACTCAGACTCCTCATGAACTTTGGTACGGTAAGACTCCCACAGTAAAATACTTCAAAATTTTTGGAAGCAAATGCTACATTAAAAGGACTGATGAAAATCCTGGCAAGTTTGAACCTAGAGAAGATGAAGGCATTTAACTTGGCTACTCTCCCCATAGCAAAGCTTAGAAATGTTACAATAAAAGACTTGGCAAAATTGTTGAAAGCATTGATGTAGTAGTTGATGAAGAAGGAAACACTCCTAGACTGGTAAGATATGAAGTTTTCGAAGATGGCGAAGACTATCCGTCAACATCAAATCAGATCCATGACGAAGAAGAAATCCATGAGGCACCAGAAGAACATATAAGGATAGAAGAGAAGACTCCATCCAGATATGTTCAGAAGAATCATCCAGAATCCCAAATTCTCAGATAGAAAGAGGCAGGTGTACAAACAAGGTGAACCATTTCAGAAGCTTCAAGCTATCTAGCATTGCTCTCCTCCACTGAACCACAGAATGTAAAAGAGGCATGCAAAGATGAATGCTGGGTCAAAGCCATGGAGGAAGAACTTGAGAAGATTGAGAAGAATAACACTTGGGAGTTGGTTCCCACAAGATAAAAATGTCATAGGGACAAAATGGATTTTCAAAAATAAGCTAAATGAAAATGGAGAAGTTGTTAGAAACAAGGCAAGACTTGTTTGTAAAGGGTATGCACAACAAGAAGGCATAGACTTTGAAGAAACTTTTGCTCCAGTTGGCAAACTTGAGGCTATAAGAATGTTCCTTGCTCTCTCTAGCTTTCAAAAGTTCAAAGTATTTCAGATGGACGTAAAATCTACCTTTCTGAATGGAGACTTAAATGAAGAAGTATATATTGAACAACCTGATGGGTTCATCCTTGGAAATGATCCAAAACTTGTATGTAGACTTAAGAAGGCACTCTATGGTCTTAAACCGGCTCCAAGGGCGTGGTACTATCGTCTGGAAAAATACCTTCATCAACAAGGCTTCTCAAAAGGCTCAACAGATAGCAATCTATATATAAAAATTGATAATGATAAATTGCTAATACTTGTTGTATACGTGGATGATATCATTTTTGGCAACAATGAAGAAGCCATGAGTCAAAACTTTTCTTTGGTCATGCAAAAAGAATTTGAAATGTCTTTGCTTGGTGAGTTGACATACTTCCTTGGTTTACAAATCCAACAAAATAAAGATGGTATATTTTTATCGCAAACCAAGTACCTAAAGCAGATCTTGAAGAAATATGGCATGGAAGACTCGAAACCGGTATGTACCCCTATGGTAAAAGGATGCAACCTCAGCGCTAATGATGAATCAGCAAGAGTACATCAACAAACTTATAGATCCATGATTGGCAGTCTACTCTATCTGACAGGAACTCAGCTAGACATCATGCATGCAGTGGGAATAGTTGGAAGATTTCAAGCTAATCCAAAGGAAGCACACCTTTAGGCAGTTAAGAGGATCTTCAAATATCTTCAAGGAACACAAAATTATGGCTTATGGTATCCTAGAGATGCAGATCTCACACTTCATGCGTATACAGATGCAGATTGGGCAAGAAGCATGGATGACAGAAAAAGCACTAGTGGTGGTGCATTCTTTATGGAATCCAGATTAGTATCTTGGTTCAGCAAGAAACAAAGTTCAATTGCTTTATCTACAACTGAAGTAGAATATGTGGCTGTTGCATCTTGCTGCACACAACTTCTTTGGATGATGCAAACTTTGCAAGATTTTCAAATCAC